>CABFOQ010004693.1:4796-31121 GCA_900660455.1 Gephyroberyx darwinii | reverse complement strand
TCTTCTGCGCCGGCTGCGTGTTGCCCTGGGTCGTCCAGCAGAGCAGCTGCCCCGTCAAATGTCAGCGGATCTCTGCCAAAGAGCTGAACCACGTCCTGCCTCTGAAAAACCTGATCCTGAAACTGGAGATCAAGTGCGACAACCATGCGAGGGGCTGCGACAAAGTGGTGAGGCTGCAGCATCTGGCCGAGCACGCCGAGATGTGCGATTACTCCCCGGCTAAATGCAGGAATAAAGGATGCAACGAGGCGCTGAACCTGAGGGACATGGACTCTCACATGCGCGAAACGTGCGATTACAGACCGGTCGGGATATGTGACAACGGGTGCGGGTTGATGCTCACCCATAAAGAGCAGAAACTAAACAGCCACTGCTGCCTGAGAGCCCTGAAGGCGCACAACGGCGCGCTGCACGGCAAAGTTATCAGCCTGGATAAAGAGTTCAAGAAACAGTCGCTGAAAGCCAGCAAGAGGGAGAAGTCGCTCCTGGCGCAACTTTCAGCCGTGCACAACGAGCTTCAGGTGACAGCGCTGAAATATCAGAAGAAATTCACCGAGTACAGCGCAAGGATCGACTCCCTCACCAAGACTCTGGCTTTCCCGTGCAAGGTAAAGACCCAACTTTCCAGTTCCAGGGGCAACTTGTCCGCCTGCTACCCACTCTCAGCTTTTCTCCCTGTCATTGTGGGATAACTTGTGTTCCCATACCTATACATAAAAAAAGAGAAAAAACGTTTAAAAATACATTTCACCTATAGCTACTTCAGAAAATGTTGAGCCCAAAATGTATCCATCCATTTTCTCCCTATACATGTGAGTTTATCTAAAACATATCTCGAATGAATGTCCTCTACATGTACAAATTATCTTTTATCTGTTTAAACACATGTGAAGTGCATGTGAAATATATTTGTTTGCTGTATGGGAGTTGGCATCTCCATTCAAGACTCCTGCAGCTCAGAAGCCTGTGCGGAGAGTTTTCTCATTCTCAAGTTTTCAGGAGTATTATTTATTTATTTTTATTTTTTAAGGGAATTTACAGGGGCCAGTCTTTCCTGCTCAGAAGTTTGTTTCTTTGCTGTCTGCTTTGAGACATGAATGTCAGCTGTGCTTCTGGCCAGCTGGCAGTCAAGCGGGTTGGAGGAGGGGGGGGGGACTGGTAGGGCCAAATATTTACTGCAGTTCTGTACACACCAAGAGCCAGGTTCCAGTTATACTGCCTCCTCCCAGCCAGCTTGTTTAAAACTTGCTGTCATCAGATGTTCCCCCTTTCCCTGAGACAATGATAACAAATTACAGTCATGAATGCAACAGCAGTAATGGCGTCTACCTTGAATAAGCATAGTGTAAGGCAGTAGTGAATTAGTTGGGGGGGGGGTCCTAACCATACAAGAAACAATAGGTTCATTTTTTACCTTTTTTTTTTACCAATGTTTTTGATATCTCACACTGTGATGATGTAAGAATTTGGCCATAGTTAGTCTTCCTCATAGTTATCTCCCCGCCTCCAGTGTAGAAAGGTGTAGAGTTCTCCTCATAATCATTTGTAACCACAGCAAATCTTCTCAGATGGCGGTCTGTGGAATAATGCATATCCTTTGGGATGAAAAAGAGTTGAGGAACCCCCGGTGTTTGTGGTGGGAATTTAACAGCCTATGCCTCCTGTAATTATCAATTCTGAACACCATAAAGGATGCAGAAGTTCATAAGTCAGTTAATTTGTTGAAGGATGACGGGTGTAGTTAATGCACTGCCGCTTTGATCAGCAGCAGGGAGGGGTCAGTTTATGATCAGGCCTGGCAATAAAATCTGTTGGAGTAGAAGAAGAAGAGCTATTGCTTTATTATTCATTTGCACAGACTGGACACACACACAAACACACACTCTCTCTCCTCACAGCCGTGTTGCTGAAATTCGAAATCTCTTGACTAATGCATCACTTTGAGTTCACCCAGTGGATTATTTCCTCTGAATTACCTTTGGCGTTCTTGCTTGAGTGACAGCAACACAGTTTCGCGCCTTACCTAACCGACAGAGTCCTTTTAAAGATGACACACTGCAATTTTACTCGAAACGTTACCTTTTCACCATATCAAGCTCTTATTTTTTGCTTCGCGCTTTCATTTGTTGATCGTGGGCTCAATTCCCAGTTAAATCTGCTCCGGTAGACTGGTAAATTATGCATCAAAAGCCGCGATGCAGGGGAATGCTTGAATCACTCATGCTGGTGTAAAGGCGCTTGCGAGGCCTGCAGCACTGCTGGTTATCGTAATTCATTTGACAGGGGGGCGTATTGAAATCACACCTTTTTGAAAAACACTTTAAATGCTTTTATTCTGAGCGAAACTCAGTGTAAACAGAAGGAAGAAATCCCCCCTGTTCAGACGCCCCTCGAACATGTATGAAGAACAGGGGAATTGTTTCGGGAAATCATCCACATCAGAGAAAGAGCAGGTCGGAAGGAGAAAACATTTTGCGGGTATAATGTGGTTTAGTTTGAAGGCTTTTTTCTTTCCTGTAAAGAGTCTTTCTTTGGATCCAGTCAAGCATTGAACAGGATTGCGTGGTGGGAGAACCTCAATGCACACATGGCAGCACGAAACGGAGCGACACAAGTGGAATTAGCTGTGGGAGGCGGGCGACTTGCAGGCCGCCGCCGCGGCACTGAAACTCTCTTTGAACTTTCTGCTGGTGCTATCAGTGATCACTTGTTGTCAGATTTGCCGCAATTTATGGCCCATTTGAAATTTCTCGTGACATATTTGTTCCCCCAGCCACCGCTGAAAAGGGAAAATAGGCCCATCACTTGGTGCGACGCTTGACAGGTAACCTACTTTTGTTTGTTTTTGGAGTCTTAGTCACTCCGTAAGGGTTTGGCTGAGGCTGGCAGGGAATGGCTGGCCCAGATGGAAGATTTGAATGTGTTCCCTCAACAGCTAGGCAATGACTGAGAGGGGTATGAAGATGACCTGGCCATGTGGAATAAGTGACTGGACAGCAGGGGCGTTTGGAGCAATAGTCCTCACACTTTTTAAATGAATGAAACTTGTCTTTCTCTAAGTGGGCTCGTAAACAATGCAAAGAAAAAAGACAACTCAGATGTCTTTCTGGTTCACTTTCGCAGTCGCGCTTTCTGTTCCGACTTAGATCTGTTTCCCTTGTAGCTGTTTTGCTTGGCAGTGATTGTGTTTCACGACGTGATAAAGAGCTTCTATCAAAATCACAGGACATAAAACAGATTGGCCCCTCCGCTGAATTTGATCTGGGTAATCGTGGGCTCAATCTGTTCAGGCTAATCGCGGTCTAATTTTCAAGCCCGACTAGGAGATAATTTAACATTATTGTATAGCCCATTAGTTATCTCAAACACACGGGCGTTTATTGGATATGACGGAGACCTCGCTTTGCAACTTCCATCATAATAATGTTGAGTATAAATCTCCATCCTACCAGAACTCACTGAAACTCTTCAAACACATCAGCAGTGGGCCAATGTTCCCTTTTGGGTCCATGGTGGATGTTTGGCGACCCCCCAAAACTCACCACTGTGACACTGCGGGCCACTAATTGATTAAAAAGAAAACAGGACATTTTTCTATCTATTGCACACCATGTCTTCTAGCCACCAAGTGCCTGCCTCTTGATTGTAGGTTAGCAGTTTGTGAATCAATAATATTTTCCTGCGAAACGATCCTGGGTTTTCTTTTAGCATTAGCTACACTATAATTAGACAGACTGTTTTAAGAGGCAGACGGAGGGGAAGCAACATGATGGAGGGCAGACTCGGAAAGTGTGACTCGTGGTGAGGTGAAGGCTCACAGTAAGTTGCCAAGTCACCAGTGTGCCGCAGGCCGTGTCTCACTCCTAGTTTTCTCTTTCTTCGGTAGCACTTCTTCTTCTTCTTCTTTCTCCTTAAAGTCATACAAAGCATTTATGACGTTCATTTAACATTTTGGTACTCTCTATATAATCGAGTTTTTGGTGGTAATACCTGAGGTTTTAGTGCAAGGACTGCCTCCTGTTGAGGTTCACTTCATTTCTGAGGGATTAGAGTTTGTCTAGAGTGTT
Source organism: Gephyroberyx darwinii (assembly GCA_900660455.1). Taxonomy (NCBI): domain Eukaryota; kingdom Metazoa; phylum Chordata; class Actinopteri; order Trachichthyiformes; family Trachichthyidae; genus Gephyroberyx; species Gephyroberyx darwinii. The sequence goes on along the minus strand of CABFOQ010004693.1, from coordinate 27,054 downwards.
CACAGATGCTCAAAAAATGCTCCTTAATTACTCTGAGTTCACTTTAGTGGCTCTCCCGGAGCAAATGTGAAAACCTTAAAAGCTCCAATTAGTTCTGTGGGTTGTAGCAGATTCATTGCGGCTCACTTGGAGAGAATAATGGGGTATGCTTTTAATTTATTTAGCTTTCATTCCCTTAAAATTTGGACTCAAATCCATGTCAATTAAGTTTTTACCTTAAGATGAAATATGTGCTTGCTACTAAGTCACAGTGCACATTCCTGCATGGCCTGACATGCACAGCACGGTCTTAGCCTATATAGGAGTCAGGACACTGTACATGCCAATAATATCTGCTTTATATTTAGTCCCTGTATGTTGCGGTCTACTGGAATGGCAGCTGAAATTATGTTTCCTAGTACTTCCCCCCCTAAGTCCCTCTTTAAAAAAAAAACGATTAAGAGCTGACTGCGCAAGTTTCCCAGAGTTCTTCATGTCATCCTGCCACTGAGTGAGAGGTCTGCTGGGGTATTAATATACAGAGGCCAGCGGTTTGTGAGAGGAAAAGGGCCTTTACCCTTCCTCCTTTAATCATTCTATAGCTTGACTGAGATTAAAAATAGATCATTTTGAATAACCTGCTGCCATCTTTTTGTTTATGTTTGTCTTTGTCTTGTGTCCTGTCTCTTTGTAGGAAGGCGAGACTAAAAACGTGACAGTACTCCTTCATCGGGAGGGTGGATCTCTGGGATTTAACATCATAGGAGGAAGACCGTGCGGGGTACGTTCGAAGCCAGATCTCTCGGAGGTTTCATCTCCTCAGTGATCGGCCAAGTGTCATATGGCAAACCAGGAATGAATAGCACATAGTCCAAGCACCGCAAACTTTCCCTGTGCTAACATTGCTGAGACAGTCATGCATATGTTTTAAAGTCTGTGGATAGATGGACCGCATCTATCAAGTTTTATTGTGTTTATATATTGGTCTGGTTTAGCGGATTTGGCATTACAGATAGAAAACTATAATTACTTTTATGAGAGTTAAATCAGGGATTATGGCTTTGACCACAGTTGTTTTGTCTCTAATTGAGGGGATTTCGGTGGTTCGGTAAACACATAGGAGTGGAAAGGGTCTTTTATCCCAGCCTGAACCTTTCACGGTCACTATGTTTTCTGTCTTGAGGCTCCGAAGTGAAACTCATTAATGATGCCACAAGGTCCGCTGAGTGAAGGGTTCAAAATATCTCAACACTGGTTACAACTGCGTCTTCCATACATGGAGCTTCTTTCTACGCAGTGTGCATGCAGGTCCCATTGAAATGCTTCTCTCCATATCTGTTTCACTGGCACCGTGTGCCAAACTGTTGCGGGGCTGTTTTTCTATAGCCACAGTGACGCACATTGCCGTAGCAACATAGATTATCACAGTAAAACTTTTTTTATAGCAGGAAACTATAAAAAGATCAAAACATAAAATGTGGTGCTCCTGATTCGATGGTCTTGTAGATTTGTGAGCTTTCTAGCCCTCCTGACAGACTCATGTGTCAAACCCAGAGAAGAGACTATGCTTGGCTTTTGCTTGCACTGTTGGCCTCAAATCAACAGTTTACTGTGTAAGAAGCTGTTGATTAAAATGGAAATGGCTGGTAGCCCTGTAGCCTTTGACACATGCGCTTCATATGGCTGGGCAAGGTCTGTTATTTTGGCATAGCATGATGCTAGGTTAATAGCAATCAAGTGCCAGATTTGTGGACTCTAGATGGGCTGAGTGCCTCAAAGCAGAAGTGATGTATGGCAAAGTGTTGGGCTTTTCACAGCGTAGACACTGTTATATGATGAGCCTGGAAGAGGAAGCAGCCCAGAAATAATTAATTACAGAGTACGCAGTGTGACGTTTGAGGTTTCTTTAAGTATCATATTAAAATGTAGTAGTGTTACACAGCCCAGCAGGAGTGTGGAGTGACTTTCATGTGGGTTTGAAGAGAGGGTTGAGAGGATGTTGGCAGCAGCTTTTGTTAAGCCAATCTTTACTCTTGACACCGGGGTCACGGCCCTGTGTATAGTACCTCATACCCATCCAACATGTCCAGTCAACATTTAGCCCTCTGCAGGCCAGGGTCACTCCTCCGGGCCTATATGCACCTGCGACTACTTGCCAGTCACGGCAGGCTACTGAACTCACAGTCAGTGGCAGGGTTAAGCAGGACGGCTCACATGCCCAAGTGGGGCAAACCATTTGGATTATCTGCATGAAATCTCCGGGGTATTTTAAAGTAGGTTACTGAGTTTATTGAGAGTTTCAAAGAATGCTCCTAACATTTCTTTTGTTGCAGGTATGAACAAACACAATTTAATTATTGTGCATTTGAATAGTTGTTAACTCGAGTGTCTTCTCTACTTCTCTTTTCAAGTAACCATTATTTACTCCACAGGATGACAATGACGGCACTTCAAATGAGGGGATCTTTGTATCCAAGATCACTGAGAAAGGTCCAGCGGATAAGGAGGGAGGCCTTCAAATCCACGACAGAATAATAGAGGTATGTGACCTACTGTAGCGTGTCTTGTGAAGGGGAAAACATTGTATGGCAGCTGTTGATTGTCTTATAAAAGAGTATGACAGTGAGTAAGCATAAAACCTGCATGAAACGATCACTCAGTATATGAAAGCTGATGACCTCTGGAAATGAAACTCGACAGCAAATGTGAGACGTTGTGCAAGTTCTTACATTTAGTTACATAGTTACATTTTTCAGCTCAGGAAAACAAATCCTATAGGCAGCAAAGGTTGCGACATGTACTTATAGCAATCAACACTCAAGCAAGGGCTTTGTTAAGTGGGGCATCACTGTGGATAGAAGGAGATAAACTCGAGGCGAGGCTGTCTCTCTGGTTTTGTCGAGTGAGAGAGAGCCCTGTTTGCCTCCTAGCTGACAAATCCCTTATGACAGAGCTGTCGTGTAGCATCCTCCTCTCCCCTTTAAACAGAATCTGGTGTGGAAAGGCCAGCTCACCCTGAGGTCAACTTGAGGGGTGCATTGCAAAAAATCACCATCACAAAGGTTGCCTTTATAGTACAGTGTCAACCAGAGTATTGCACAATGGATGCATTGAACTGGGAGGTTTATGTGGATCACAAGTGTGTATTACTGCGTGCCGCAAGATGACAAACATGGTTTGTCGCAGGCATTATTGTCAAACCTCAGTTAAATTGCCCCACAGCGTTTTGACCAGCGCAGTGCTTATGTAGATGTTGTGTACTTCCATTGCAAAGTGTTTACGAAGAGAAGAGAAGAACATCTGGACTCTATTGATCACTATCCTGTCGTTCATTCGGTTTAATGTGCACTACTTCCAAAAATGCCACAAGTCTTTAGACACAAGCCTCATGCAGTGGTTGTAAATACTGTGGTTGTAAATATAGCAACACCATAACTAAGATGTGACATGTTAGTCCTCAGTCGTAATCTCTTCAAGTAACAGAATCAAGTGGCTCAGAGCCCTCTCCTCGTTGAGATTTGTCGTAAGCTCCCTTAACAATGGGCAGATTGAGCCCTCGAAATTCACTTGGCGCCTGGAGACCAATGGGGTCTCCTAGCTGATGCGGGAAGGGGGATTAGCTCATTTGTCACGTGAATGGGTACCACTAAACTAAGTGTGTGTATGTGTGTTTATGAGTGCATGTATGTGCATCTGCTTCAGTGTGTGAGTGCAAGGAGGTTGGGGTTTCTAGGGGATCCGTGTTAATGGCCCACATGCTGGTGCACTTGGTTACTTGAGAAGACATCTTGTATAGGATTTTCGCTGATAGAGCCATTCAACCTTTTTCAGCTTAAAAGAATACAGATTTCTCTTAAGGATGGTGTTGCACTTGCTTCAGCATATTGTTTTTGAGCCATTGTGGGGGAGGTCACCAAATCTCTCCAAAGAGGAGAAAACATGAGCAGAAAGGACATAAAGACCCTAAGGACAGAGCAAAGGGCCCTATTAAGTGATCTTTTTTCCAAGAGGTGAGGGATTACGAGACAAAAACCAACAAAATAAATCATTCAGCCATTGAGACAGTGATGTATAGACAGTTCAGAGTTGTTGTTTCCCCTTGGTGTTTTTCATTGGAAAGGAAAACTGATATTGGAGGCGGTTCATATTTCATATTGTTAGGTGGTCAAAGAAAAGTTCCCTGTCATGGTTTTCAAACCACTGAAACACTGAACTAAGAAATGCAGCGTCATGACGAGAGTTTGGCGATTGTGTGGGTTGAATCTTCGACCTGGGGTGGCGGTATCCGTGGACCCTGTGGGTTACAGTGGTGAATTAAAGGAATTCAATACCAAGGGCCCAAAGGCAGTTTCATGTAGTGAGTTTTGAACTTTCGGGGGTTGATAGACCCACAGCTTGTAGGTCTGTCCTACTTAGCAACCCGTGTGGGACACAGTGCATGGTGGGAGTATTCATTTTAAAACCAGACCTACCGGAATCCTTCAACTCTGGTTTATCCTCGCACCTCTCCGTCAGCATTTTCTCCTGCATATATGACTCCAGTGGTTTGGATGAACCCCCAATCACAGACCACATCTACAGAAGCTTTTTTTATTCTAAAGTTGATGATGTTCTTGCGCATGGAAGACATTTCCAAAGTGAGCGTCTTATACAAAGTCCTGTGGATGGCAAAAGACCAGTGATTTGGGAGCACTACTTGGTACCAGATCAACAGGTGCTCTTGCCAAGTGGTTCCACTAGAATGTATAAAAACCAAAGAAAGTTCGAGGCATGTTGTTGTGAGAGCAAATGTTAAAAGCCTTTTACAGTGGCAGTCTGAAATGTTAAAACTAACCAACGTGATTCAGCTCGGAGAAGCCTTTGTCAGGGTCACGTTTGAAATGCATCGGTCAGTTTTGAGGCTTTTAGGGTGCCGAGGAGCTTCTTCGGTTTTCAATACTCTCCTGTGGATGAGTTTGGCATATGCATCACTTTGAGATTTGGTCACGACGACCTTAATGTCAGCCATTTTCACTGCCCTGTTTTCCTCATTCAGAGACCGTGATTACATAAGCCGAATTTGGACAATTCTACAGGTTTTGTGTTTTAGTCATCACCACCCCCATTTTCCATTCTAGCTGCCTGTGGAAATGAAAGCATTTGGATTTTTTTTTTCTATCCAGCATACAAAAGTACAAAAGAGATAATGTGGACAGCCATTCGCGAAACGTTGCGTAACCTTGCTACGGGGATCAACTGCTCTACGAGGGGGCCAGTCATATTACATGCAACACTGAATAGCAAGTTTACCTGAGGAGGCAGAAACCACCACATTGTAAACAGCCGGAGAGCTGTTTTCTCTTCCTGTAGTAGAGGTGTTAGTTCCAGTAAGTCTATATGGATGTAACATGTACATGATGATCCACGGCTTGTCCTTCTATAACAGGCTCTTAGAGGAGGAGTGTGATAGCAGATGGCTGTCCTCTAACTGTGCTACAGGCTGGTATGAATCAGCGCATGAATGCCTCCTTGTTCAGCCAGAGACATTTTTCTCATAAAACCTGGAGCTGTGTTTGCTTTCGCTAGCCCCTCCACAAGCTGAAAAATCTTAGCACTCTGGTCAGGAGCTGCCTGTCTTTGCCACCGGGATTTGATAAATAAGTTCTGATTCCCTTTAACTCAAGGGATTGCCCCGGTATGAAGAGCTCTGCTCTGTGTGCCTTTTTCCTTTTAGAGGACTTATTCTCTTATCACATTTTGAGTCCGCTGTACTAAAAGCAAAAATAAGCCTGTTTTTTTCCCCCTTTTTTCTTAGAAAACCTGTGTGTGCACGGTGTAAATGTAATTCCAGTAACGTGATTATAGACTTTTTCTTCATTCTCACTGCAGTTCGAGCCGTTCTGGACCTCTGAAACTTGGTGGTGTTCTTTACAGCATCGTAACCACGCTGTGACACAGGTTTTTGTTTTGCATTTCCTTGCAAAAATGACCGTGGGTAAATGTTATGGTACATGTTGCAGCCTCTTCAAGCCTATTTGCTTGTATGGCTAAGCCAATGTCCCAGTCCTAGAGTGACTATGCCTGATCTCTCTGGGCGGGTTTCTGAGTGTGAGAATAGGAGGAGAATGGAGACGCTTGGGCTGCAGTTGTAAATGTCTCCTTGTAAATCCTCTGCAAACATTCTTAGGTCACGGAGGGTGAGCAACAACAACTACTTTAAAATAAACTGACATTGAGGAGATGCCAGTTCTAATGTGGAGGATGGGGGGATGTTGCTGCCAGCAGGAATGTGTCCCAGCTGAATTTTGACAGGAGTGTAAGCAGTTGAAATGCCCACGGACAGAGTAGCATTGAGTGTGTAATGCCGAAGCCTGTCTTAACTTATCCAGTTATTTTGAGATAAACGTTGTTTATAGCGCCGTTCAGTGTTCTCATTGTTTACATTGTGTGGCTCTCTCGACCTGTTTTCCCTGGATAACATTTGGAAAGAAAAGTGGAGATTGTGAAGACATGATTTAACAGCATAACAACAACGTTGGGCGTATTTGCTCTTGTAAATGTTCATTCTGTGTCAACAACTCTATATCATTTCGTTTTCCATCCGTCATATGGCACTGATCAAGTACTTTTCATTCTTTTTCACAGACATCATGTGTTTCTCTGCTGTGATTACTCACCCCTGCTGGAGTTTTTTAAACTACAATTTGGCTCCACAGGGTTCATCAAAGCATTTAAAAAATTTTAAAAAAAAGGACTGAAATAGCATGCAGTTTGTGACAGCACAGTTTTAAAACCGATGATGCAAGTTTAATTCGCCGGTAATTACCTCTGTTTGTCTAACCTGTTACGGATGCACAATGTCTTGTGTGATTAGCTCGAGGATTGCGGTGGAAAAATGTCACAGGTCACAATCTAGCACGTCTGAAACGGAAAGTAGACTGCTACTTTATTGGGAACGTGGATATAAAATTGAGCTGCTTATCCCCCAACTTCAGTGTATTTTGACGCACACTATTCCCATGGGTTTCATATTGCTGCTGCTACGCCTCGGCTTACACTCACACATTAAAGAATTAAGGGCCTTTTTGCTTGGTGGCTAATGTAAACTTTATTGGAACGAGGCCGCTGAAGAATGCTTTATATCTTTTGAATTGCTTCAGCTTTGTTATTTGGTGTCCATGTGAAACCTTCTAGGGCCACGCATCTGCGATTTTCTTCTCTGCTTGTGACTCAGGACTTAGGAGTTGTGAGGTTACCCACAGTGCACCACTTAACACGCCATACCTCCCTGCAGTTATTTTAGTACCACCTCACCAGGCCAGAGACAGAGCTGCGCCTCATAGAAATGTGAAGTGAGCTGTGTTGAGGGTGGGGCCGAAGCATGCGTGTTGATGAGCGCTTTTTTTCCCTTTAGATATCAGCAGTCCCTCCCCCTCCCGGGCAAGAGGGACTGAGATGTCGGGACGTTTTGGAGGGAGAAACTGAAGGGAAAATGAGCTTTGCTACTTTGCCGTTTTGTGGCAAATTGGCTGTGTCACTTTTTCCTTTTAAGCACTCCAGATATTGTTCTGATCCCTGGAAAGTTGCAAACGACAAAAAGTTGAGTTTCATTCTTCAGTAAGTAGTTTGCCACATCACTGTTTTTTACAGCATTTTATACAACAGTGCTTTTGTGCAACTCAAATCTAATTGCAATATGACACTTACAGTGCGTGTCACCTCTTTGTAATGAAATATTCCACAAACTTTATTGACTCGTACAAGGCTTTTCTGTGCCTGAAGGTGTATTTAGCACGTCATCCATCCTTCTCTGTCGGGGGGGGGGGGGAAATGTCAGGTTACAACATCATGGTGCAAGTGGCCCGACCCTACTGTCACTAATAAGTTGTCACAGCACATGGCATCCTCGGCAGGACATGTGCCACAAATTCCCCAGGCGTTATTTCTGACCCCGAGGGCTATCACGAACAGACATACCAGTTATTTCTCTAAGGGGGATCACATGTTGTTTGGCATCCAAGAAGCAGGTCTTTGTCAGGCCCTTTATTGGATTTCGGCCCCTGTGCAGCCAGGTCTGTTTATTCCCCAGATAGGCAAGCTGAGTGTAGCTCGCTCCGTAGTCCTGTCTGGCCCTCGCCAGGATGAACCCACCCCAGGCTAAGCAGGGCCAAGCCTAGCAGCGAGCCACATTCCTCTGCCCCGTGGTCCAGCTGAGGCAGGAGCAGGACATTAAATCAAATCTAACTTTAAAGAGTTCATAATCTGCTTCTGGTGGTAGCCGCTGCCCTATGCAGAGCTGGTTTTAAGAAGTGAGGACAAGCACATCTTTGTTTTCCACTGCTCCGCATGGGGGGGAAGGGGATGGGAGTTGTTTCAACCCTGGGATAGTGTGAGGTGAGCCTATGCCTTGCTCAGGCCAGAAGGCTGCTTTTGTCTGTGTCCCTCACCACACACAGAATATTGTATTTTCCACTCAGTTTACACAGCCTGTGTCCTTACAGGCGAGCCGACGCTTGATGATTTTCATGGAGACACGCTGTCTGGGCCTACTGTAAATGTGTTTGCTCTGCTCCAACACGGACTCGGCCGGGCTGCTTGTTCACAGGAGCTGCTGCTGGGTTCATTTGTGGCTCCTGAAAGGTTTTAAGGGGGCAGAAATAGACAGGTGTAATTAAGGCTAATTTTCCTGCCTATCAATCACTGGCCTTGTGCAAATGGACCCGTAACAATCAGCTCAGGTTGCCCTGCCAGCTGCTCCTCTTGTCAGCCCCTGACCCCCGTGCACAGACTGCCTACCATCCCCTAATTAACTACCCTCAATTAAACCCTAATAGGCTGATTAACAGACCCTCAGTTGTGCTGTAATGGCCCGTCGTTTCCTCCGAGTGCCCCTCTGAAATGCATCCTGACTGCAGCATGTTAATCACTGCCCACTCCCAGGGCTCTCGCTCTCTCGCTCCCTTATCTCTCTGTCTCTGTCGCTCTCTCCTTCTCTTTCTTTTTCCTGCTCTCTCTCTCTCTCTCTCACACACGATAGGGAGTGGCTCAGCAGACTTCCACTCTTCCACAAGCTCATTCCCATTTATTGGATTTCCCTTGACAAAAGGTTTGAAGCACAGTTGTTTTGAATGATGTGTTTTATGTGAAATGAAAAGTTGTTGTTTTTTTTCATTTAAAATTTATTTATTTATATAGCTTTGTCCTGAGAGATGAAGATCTCTTCTACTAGGGTGACCTGGCCAAGATAGCAAGAGCACAATCTGTTCCAGACAGAAACAAAACATTTCACAATAACTAGACATCTTTAAAAAAAAAAAGAAGAATGAGAAGAACAGAGAACAAACGGAGACGAAGAGGAAACAGTTGCACAGTTCTGAAACAATTAACTTAATCAAAGCATTGGCAATAGATTTTTCAATAGATTTATCTTCCACAGTGTGAACAACTGGTTTAAACTTGCAAAGAGCAACTGTGTTTTTAAGCTTTAAATCTTTCTGTAGGACATTCCATGCAGAGGAGCCAGAAATCATGAAGGCTTTCTTCTCCATCTCCCTCCAAGCTTCAGTAACAGTCAGCAGAAATGACTCTGCTGTGGGACTATACTGTATGGTGCACTGCACATGCATTATATATCATAGACTGAACCTATGCATGCATATCTCCATGAAACGGCTGATCAACAGCAACATGATTGGCATCAGAAGTAATTGAATTCAATCTGATTTAATCATGGAGTCAGAGGCTAAGAAGTGCTCGTTAATACACGTCTGCATGGTAGTAGTTCTTGCCACTCATGGTTGGTACTAAAAAGTACACAGGGACCGGTGATTGAAGGATTGCTCCATGCAGTAAAATCACTTATTGGGTAGAGGCTGCCAAACCACAGCGGTAGACTTCAGGATAAATCACTAAAAGCTGACATGCGTGCCGTATTGTTTGTAGGATTTTTATTTGTTACATAATCATCCTTTTATTGGAATCCCATGTTTTGTATTTGCGTTTAACATCTGGAGCTGTAGTCGTATCCCTTTGACACAATAGGATTCTTGTGAACAACCCCAACATTATGATACATGGAGGGACTTTCCTGTTTTATTACTTGGATTCCATCTTTCACTTGTTGGCAGCAGACACGGCGATACAGTGTAGATGTTCCTCTGGAAATGGCCGTAGACTGACAGTGATTTAAACATGGTTTGTATGGCATTTTTTGTGATCCGAAATTGGTCCTTTCACCAGATTATAGGCTATAGATTTCCCTCATAAATCAAAAAGCCTTAGAATATGCTTGTGTTCCTTTCAAAACGAACCCTTAAAACATTGCGCCAGTGAGATGATAAAATTGACTTTTCCATAGCTCTGTATCACTTAAATCAGATATCAACTCGCTGTTAGTCACACACAGTAGGATCAGCTCTCCTTGCAGAATGACATATCGCAAAACGCCTCGCAAAAGCTGTTTTTCTATCCGGGCTGTCGCTCCACGTCGCTCCGTTTTTACACTCTCCTAACTCCCGGTGCCCTTATAGACTGCAGCATAGCGTGGCGGCCACGGCTGCCACTGCTGCCAACAGATGTTAGATTTCATTTCGTTAGCCTCCAGTTGGAGTTGGCGTATGCAAAACACAAAGGGTTGACATCACCGTAGATAATTCCCCCTCCTCTATGTGGCAGATGTTGGGTGATATCCGAGCTAATTGGAATACATCAACGCACAGATGTTTCTTAAAAGAGGCAGCTATTGTACATGTGCCTGTATTTGACGTGTTCATGTACAGTAGGCCCGTGACTCAAAAGAGATGCGTACACCTGCTCTGTTTCAACTTTACCGTGTTGAGCATCCCCTTCTCTCGGCGATGAATGGTGCAATTTGGCAGCTGTGATTAGTCTTCACAAATTCTTTGGTGCGGTATAATGGGCACATGGTTGGACTGGCAGTGAAGTGTCACAGCGACGAAGTAGAAGCCTGGCTTCTATTGTCGAAAAAGTTTTCTTCCTTCCACCGACTAATCCTGACAACGCAGCCAGCTTTAGAATTTACCCAGCTCCCATTCTCCCCGGCCTCTCTTGAGGAGGGGTGTTAGGTAGTCCTCCCATTCACCGGCCAACAAGTGGAACTGGTGGCCGCTGCGCCGCCTTTCTCATGTAAATGTGTGCAAATAGAAAACATTGTTCATCAGCGTGGTTCTCAGTCTCTGTTACGCCGCTTTGCTCCGGCCTTTCTCTTGTTCCCCTGAGAGAGATGTTCCCTTTCAAGTGTTACCTCTGTCTCATACAAGACTTCCTCTTCCTGCAGGAAGAGAAATGGCAGGAGCTGACTCGTTGAGCGAGCTTTGAGTGAGATGCAAGTAAACTCTTCTTCAAAACTTCATCTTTCTTCTTCCCTGCTGTATATGTTGATGTCACGTATCAAAAAAACTGCAAAACAACTGTCATTGTAAATTAGAGCACAATAGGGATGGATGGCGTGTGTGTTTATTGCTCTATGCTGCTAACTGTCAGAAAAGCTTCAAGGATATATCAGAAAGAAGGCTATTTTTGAATCCCACACTCAGCAACAATGTGCTTATTACCAGGACTATCTGACTTATTCAGCTTGGTAGTGAAACAACAATCATTTCCTAACTATGTTTCAGCATGTGCTTGCAGACTTTATATTTGAGATGGTCCCTAACTGTTTTATTAAAAACACAAGTCTCACACAGATACTTTTTGAAACTTGTATACCTCCTATCTGAAGTTGAAAAGGTTGTGTCCACAAATTCCTGTAGATTATGACACATGATAGTGCTAAGGCAGAGAAAATAACTAGCAGGCTCAGGGGGAAGCCCAGGACCACCGGCTGAGAGCGGGGAGCACTGTGCCAAGGTCAACGCCAAGGTGTCAATACAGATACCTTCACCCCCACGAACTGGGATGCTTTGATTAGAACTTCTACAAGAATACGTAGCGCTAGCGTACACACCGGGGGACGCCATTTTGTCTGTACCTCGGATTGAGATCCGAGCTGATTTCCCCCCGTATTCTGCTGGAGCGCTTGGCCAAATGATTGATATGTGCAGGTGGTAAAGGATATCCCCAAGAGTAAAAGTTCCCAGCAAACATGAAAGGGAATATTTTCCTGCCTTGCCATCTTAGAAAAACAGTAGTCTAGAGCGGAGCAGCCAGAGCAGGCCAGGAAAAGAAAAAGAAGTGTAATTTAACGTCTAATGTCTCTAACGTCATTCCTGTCCTGGCTGGACAATAGACCTTTGTAAGTCCATTGCAGGCCTTCTTTCTAAAACTCATAACACCATAAGCCCAGCTCCCTCGGGATAACTTTTAAATACTAGGGAATGAAGCCTTTTGCCACCCACCCCTCTTCTGCTACAGTATACCCCCGCAAAGTAGATGGAAACAGGCCGAGAGGGAAGATGGAAAATGATTTGAGAGATAAAGCAGAGAGCCTCCTCTCCTGCAGAATGGTGAGGCGCTCCAGTTTATGTGTGCTTCGGTGTAAGTCGGGGTCAGCGCTGTGAGGGCCTACCTGTCTGGGCTCACTGACTCTATTAGGGACTACAGCTTTTTTAGACTCTGACTCCGTAGAGCTGAGGGGCAGAGAGACGATGTCTTTCTCTGAGCTAGTGCAACTGGGACAAAGATGAAGTGGCACTGAAGTATGAGGATTTTCTTACAATTCGAAGTGCAGAGGGCTCAGGGTGGAGGACAAAAGAGGCCGATTTTGGTAGTGTCCAGTTGGGTAAGTGTAAGGGTAGTTGACATTAAATATCTGTAGGCCTCTGGTTTCTGAAAGGACTGCTGGCACACTAACAACTGCCTCTCTTTCTCTCCGGCTCTCTCTTCGCCTTTCCCCATTACATTCTTGATTTCTACCCTCTATAACACAAGGTCACCACCGCCTTTCATACGTGGCCTAGATTTATGTCAGATATCTTTTTTTTTTTTTCTTTTCTCTCTTTTGTTTTCATATCGTATGCCATCATCTAGCCTTATTCTGCCAGGACACGTACTCTTGGCGATAAGAGGAAAAAACAACACGGAAAATATGAGATTTAGAAGCTCAGGAATCCAGCCACCTGCAGCAGCACCGATGATAAAGACGAGTTAGGCTGTGGAGAGGGCAACATGTCATCGCCATGAGTAAAAGTCCTTGCTTAATTGATTTAATATTGCTCACACCTGGTTCTTTCATTTCGATCCCAGAATTTGTGTGTTTTATTTATCAGCATCAATGTTGGAGAGAGAATGGGAGCGTTTTCTACGGACATTTTCCCTCTGTCATCAGTAAGACAGACTCCCAGTAGTCCTTCTCAAAGAGAGAGACACCGTGAAAGAACAAGGCTGGTTTTAACACAGTGGCCTCTCTGCTCTCCAGCCATGCTATATCAAGCCAGCAGCTGCTGTCTCTCAGCAAAGGCATGCTGGCTGCCTGGGCTTGGCTTCCACACACACCGGATCTTACACAAGGCCCTTTATTTTTGGGCTTATGGCGGCTCCACAGAAAAACAACCCCAGGTCTATCTTGGATTCTATTAGTCGAAGAAATAAAAACATTTATTCATAACTGACGTGAAACTCTGAGTGTCAAACTAGGCTAGCTATTGCTGCACTGCATAGCTGTTGTATTACCCCGGAGTTGAAAATTTAAACAAGGCATCTCAGGTAAAGGGTGCGCGTTGTGCTCCCTACTCAAATTCCTTGACTCGGAGCCAAAGAAATGTAAGCCTTCTCCCAGCTGTCCCCTGGCACATCCAGACATGGCCTTTATCTGATTTTTGGGGAGTTTGAGTCGGTGCTGTGGTTCAGAGTCTGTTCACAGAGTACAGCTTTAAACAACATGGGGCAAATACCGATGGGACAACCTCCCCTAAATCAGCAGGCCCAGTTCCAGCAACCACGATTTCCGTGTCACCGTCTCACGTGTCCTCTTTCGATTTCACGCCAAAACATAAATTTTTGCTTTCAGTTTTGAATGCTGCTGGATTTGATGGTTGCAATAATATTTTCAAACATTATCACCCCATGTTAAGCTTGCTATGGAAATAAGAACCACATGTTTGGCCACGTTCTGTACATAAAGGTATAGGGTAAAGAAAATGAAAGCTTCTCTGTTTCTTCTGGACCTCCTACCAGCCCCTTGCCTCCAAGCAGCCGATGTGCTCCTGCAAACAAACCACAACCGCCGTACATAAGACAGACTTACTCTGCTGCCCCGGAAAGCATTTAATCTTCAGTAAGCGGCATTTCCACTTTCAAAACGCGGTGCCGGTCCGTGGCACCAGCCAGTCCTGACTTCACCTTCCAGGTAGGGTCATGTTCACATAATTTAGTCAGAAAGAGAAGTGGTTCCAGACCGTCACAGCGGAGTCAGAGCCCTGTGATTATTTTGGTGCAAAGGTCCAAATAAACCCTGTGTGGGTCACGACCCTGCTGATCTGAACCAAATGTGCCATGCTTTGTGACCTTTGTTAAAGCCGTACCTCGCTCGCTGGCTGAATGTATGGCATGAAAGAGTTTTTTTTTCCACAATCGCTGTCCTCCTAAGCTCTTCTTGGGTAAGTGTTGCTATAAAACATTCCACTGCTAAGAACAGGGCTGCTCACAGGCCTGGCTTTATCCTCGCACCGGTTTATTTACACAACATCATTTGTCAGGCAGTCAGCAGGCAGGTTTTTAGACAAATATACAAATCCTTACTTGAGCCAAGCTTTTGAAGGTCCCTTCGAAATGTGTCTAGACTAATGCATTTCACATCGATCATATCCATTCCAAGTGTTATGTAGGTGGATTTGGTTTTCATCTCCTTCACAATTGCATTAAAAACAATGGACAACAGCTTGTATGTTACAGATCCGTTCAAGAGGGCAAACACTTTCATTATAAAGGGATTTCTTTGAAGGGCAAGTGATTCATCAAGTGGCGAAAGTCAACACTTTCAAACATGTTCAAAGCCTAGAGGATTCCGCCGAGTGCGTTTCGGCTATCTCTCCTCTTCTGCCGCTGCACAATTTACACGGCCCTCAAAATCCAGTCAATATTTATGTAAGAGTGTACATTAGGGGCAGGGCGACGGAGCTCTGATCAAACGTCTCTTTCATCTATGACCTTACCCTGACTCGACTCACAGAAGCCTCTAACCAGGCCGGGGGTAATCAGATGTCAAGCTGGGTGTGCGCCAGGGAATTGAGCACCGCCTCATACATGAGAGCCAAGGCTTTTGCACTTCCCCCATGGCGTACCTATCCGACTGCCCTCGACTTGTCTCGTCACCCTGACACATTGCAGTGGCGGCAGATCCATTGCTGTCCATGTACAGCGCCTAACAAACGGGAATGAAAGAATCGGGGCAGAATTGAAGTATTCCTATGTATTGGGCGCAGCTAAATCTCAAATTCCTTACATCTTGCTGCAGTGCGGTCATAAAATGTCCATGTAGTAGGCTGGAAATTGAGTAATTCAACTGTTGTATGTGTAGCCGCACATAAGAAGGCTATAAGTAATATGGTCTGGCAGTTGGACCGAGCTGAATTTAGAAGTTCAATTCATGTAACCGTGATGTCTCGGTGTATACCCATATTAAGACACGACTCTGCAGGATTAACACAACAAATGTGTGCATTCACGTGTCCATAAGCGCATGAGGTCATGGGCTATAACATATTCAGCACCGGTACCATTGCGGTGAAGCCTCCCCCATAAGATCACACAGTAAGTAGTAGTTTCGACTCATAATCCAGGATGCCATGTTTGGCAACTAGAAAGTGGGATAACATTTGCTATTAGAATTACTGGAAATATTTTCTCTGATGTTTTTGCAGTGATTTGTCTGTCATTCGCTAATGACCACTGCGGTCCCGTGTCTTGTAGTTCAGTTTGAGCCGTGTTTGGCTGCGTTTTTTCGGCTCATGAATTAAATTACATGATGCAGAAACTCTAGGGGTCCAGACTGGAGACTCCGCTCACTCAGCGGTGAGCGGCGGTGAAATAACTCCTGGTTTCCCTTTTCAAGAGGCTTTTGTGCCATCGCGTTGAAATGACAAGTAGCAGCTTATGACTTTCAAAGTGTTGCACTTACTCTGCGTTTGCACTTTCTCTCTCTCTCTCTCTCTTTCACTGTTTTCTCAGATGGTTCTCTCCTCATCATTTCCTCTCTCTTCCTCAACCTCTTATTAATGAAGTATGACTCTCAGAGGAAAAAATGCAGCTCTGTCGGTCTGATGCTTCATTCCTTGTCCATGTGTCCAAATATGGAATGAAAATATAAAGTCTGGACTGGAAAAAAAGGGACGACAGTCATATTGCAATGAATGTAAAGATAAGGATGTAGATAAATTGTTTCATTTTAATATAATTTTTCAATAAACCTATGGCGTCACCTCCTCCGTGAAGACCAGCACCATTGAGTCTGGTTGAACTGTAGCTTGACAGGCACATGACACGCAGTTTAAAAAATGCCCTTTGTTAATGATGTGCAGCGTAGCGTGATTTTCACAGCATGTGGCTGCGGACCGGCACCTCAGGACCTTCCATCAAGTTCACATTAAAGTCCACCGTTTTACATTTCGTTGACGGCGTAATGATTGTCGGAGAAAGAATAGCAAACTTTGAGGGGTTCAAGGGCCGAAGAGAAAGCCCTTACGGAGCGAGCGCCAGGTTATTTCCGCAGGTTATTCCCGTCATTTGAACAGGGATTATGGTAATATTCAACTTGCATCACTTGGCTGTACCGTTACTCAGATTTTCTTTTTGTTGCAATCCCCGAGGAAACCATTACATTGGCTTTCACAGCTGACTGAGCTGTTTCTCCAGCTCCGACTACGAGCTGAAAAGTCAAAGTTTTCTCCCCTCCCTATCGCCCACCGCCCAGCTCTGCTCCCCTCATCACAAGAACAAGAATTATCCAGCTGTAACCAGAGGAACAACGCATGCCTACAAACACATGACTCACTTAGTCAATTAGCCTAGCCATTCAGCGTAGCTTTTTATAATGCCTCAAAATGCCTTGCTTTTGTGCCATTCATTCCAGAGGCTTATCAGTAATTTGGTAAACAAGCAGGTCTCGGAGGAGCCCGAGGCCTTGGCAAGGAAAGAGAGAGTGGAGGTGTCGGTAGAGAAGTGAGCAAGAGTCAAACCCAGAAGACGAAGCTCGGAGCCGGGATTCACCGGCACCTGGGAAGCTCATGAATTACACATCATTCAAAGTCATGTGAATGATAAGATAAGACATACACACACACACACACCATTTCTCTCTTTCTTTCTCACACACAAGCCACACACACACTCATCATCTAGGCACCGTTTAGCCAAAAGGCACAGACTGTGTGTTTACTGATGGAGTGTGCCATTTGGCTAGCTGAGCACGTCAAGCTTAATTAGTCATTTGTCCGGATGTTACCCCGAGGCAGAGCAGTATGGAAATAATGTGGCAGGGCATGCTTGTGAGAAATACTCCGTTTTCTACCGAACTAAAACGAGAGATGTGCGCACGGCCGCGGCCAGGAGGAGTTGCGAACGGACCAGACGTACTCGGCGTTGGACCTGAAGCACAGTGCTAGGAGGAGTGCCAGCAGTGGCTCATCTGTCTCCGTGCTCAGATAACATCGCTGACCTACTTGGTGCTGTGCTGGAGTTTCTGCCGTGAGGGCCCTTTGTGGGCTTAAATAAAACTATACTTTTGGAATATATTATTCAGGCTCGAAGTGATAAAATGGTCTTATATTTACAGTATTTGAGAGAAGGAGCGATTTACTTTATTTTTGCACTTGTTTAAAAAAAAGAAAAAAGCTGGATTTAGGCAGAAATTGTGAGATCTGACAACTTTTTTTTGCTGGAATTGCAGTGTGCTGGCTCAGGACATTGAGTGTTTGAATGTGGAGAACTTGCTGGAGATGCAACTTTTATTTCTCATTGAAGAACTCCGCTGCATGGACAGGTGCTACACTGATTAGCGAGTGTGAGATCACCAGCTTGTCAAGTTTGTGTTAACGTTCTGAAAGGATCTTTGTATTATATGAAGACGAGGGGAAACAAAGGAGAGCAAAAGAGAGAACGTACTCTAGATGGTGTAGCCTGTGCTTTGACCGCTGTAGGAAAAAACAGTCTACCATCTGGGACGCACAAAAACTTTACAAAACCATATTGGTCAAAAGAAATATTCATAAAACAAAGACGGATGTGGAACTAGAAGAGTGTCTTTCTGCTAGTTAATTCAAAGACTGTACTGCCTGGAGGCTGCCTGCTGCCTGCTGCCTGCCTGTCTGCTGTGTTGCTCGAAAGGGCAGATCCCTCCGGTTCTGCTTATCTAAGCACATCCAGTCTGGTCCAGTTTTGACCCACTGCTCACTTTCAGCCCCAGTGTGTCCTCCTTTGAGCTGGATGTGTGGTCCATTGTGAGTGTGGTAAAAAGGTTGGCAGCATAGGGACCACCAAGGTGAAGGAACAGCACAGTGACCAGCATCAGCAGGGGGAGGCCAGTCAGACTTGCACTAAAAACCAACTCTATTTTCTTCTTGGACAAAACGGCATTTCATCAGTAACACTTTTTCCCCCTTTGGATGTTATCAGGCTAAATCACAGAGAAGAGCATCTCATCCCCATAATAGATTTGCCCTGTTTCCCCAAATTTATTTCAGGTCAGGTACGGTCACTGGCAGTAGAGACAAATCGAAACATATGAGCAAAATACAAAACTGTCTCCTTAACAGCAATGAGTGAGTGCTCCATCCAGAAAAGCTGGACTCACCAACGATGGTTGAACCTGCAGTGAAAAGTGTTTTTTTTTTCCTTCCCCCTTCATCACATTACATGATTTCTGGGAAATTAAGTCCTTCAACCTTTTAAACGTATCTTTCGCCACCAAAAAGCAAAGTTACCTAGTGCACTTTTGATTTTAGCCAAACAACAAGTAGAGCAACCATACATTTTCTCTCTCATAGGATGAAACTGTGTCCTCCGCACGCCTGCAGCTTCCTCTTGCTAATTCCCGTGATAATGTAAATAATTGACAT
This sequence comes from Gephyroberyx darwinii, assembly GCA_900660455.1. Taxonomy (NCBI): domain Eukaryota; kingdom Metazoa; phylum Chordata; class Actinopteri; order Trachichthyiformes; family Trachichthyidae; genus Gephyroberyx; species Gephyroberyx darwinii. Next base: position 8,086 of record CABFOQ010004693.1, on the reverse strand, counting down.
GTACATGTAGTGTTTATTGGATCTCACGTGTCAGCAGTGCACTTGGCAATGTGACTGTTCCTCTCTATGACAAACAGCGCTCCTAATTTTTCCACCTCGCCTGTTGACTCACTCAGCCTCGACAGCGATGGATAGCAGCAGCCGGGGAGCTCACATGACACAAACTCATTACTAATGTGTTATTTGAAGGCACTGCCAATAGAGATCTTAGTTACCGCTGCAACCATTATCTTTGATGTGATATGGTTTGATCTCTTTGGCGCTTTGGATAATGAGCCTGAGAGTAATAGATATTGAGGGAAAAAATGCCCTTTTTGCCAATTCACACAACAATTTTTCCAAATAAATAAGCCGTAATGTGTTTCATATTTCATTGTTTTCATGGCAGTCTGCTTTGCTATGTTCACCTGATAGCAGCATCTGGAATTACAAGTTTTGGAAAACAAACACCTTGGCATAAAGTTAAAAGGCTTTAAAAATTTATAAGATTCTTTAAAGGGATCCGGCTGCGCCGTTTCTCAACGCAATTTCATTTACCAGCCTGCCTCTCACTGCCGGGCAATAAATTGGTTTCCTTTTTAGTACCACTTAATCATAATCGAAACTACTTTGCCTGCATAAACAGTTGTTCAAAAAGAAGCTGGGTTTTTGGAGAGACTGCAGAAAGCGGTTTGTTAATGTAGTGCAACGCAGCCTTGACAGCTAACTTAGCTAGGGCGCCGGGAAAAACAGTTTGTTACAGAGAAGAAGGCACTTTAAAAAAAACAACTTTTATTGAGGCAACCGAACAAGAAAGGAGTTTGTTACTAGCTGTTGGATCTGCGTGTCACCCGCCCTTCTCTCCCCCAATCGAATCATCGGGCCCCGGCTCGTATTGACCGCCGCGGTGACACCGGCCCATACGACACCATACCGGTCTCTGATATGCTTCTTGTCCGCGGAACAAGAGCGTGTCATTCCACACATTCCTCAAGGGAGCCTCTGTTCTCTCAGGATGACCTTCAACTTATCTCTCCATCAGAGCATGTCTAGGAGGGGAGAGGAGGAGCAGAGGGACGATGGAGGAGATGGCAAGGGGGAATGAAGGAGGGAGGGGGGGGGGTGCTAGTCCATGCACACACACACACACAAACACACAGAGCTGGTTTGGCCTGTTGGCGAGCCTAGAAAACCCACAGGACTGGCTCACAGTATTACTCTGCCTGTCTGTTTGTGTCTGAGTCTGTATCTGTGTGGAATTAAATCTCCATTATGTCTGGTGTGTGTGTGTGTGTGTGTGTGTGTGCGTGTGTGTGTGAGTGTGAGAACCATTTTGAGGTTTAGACCTTCGGAGTGAGGACATTTTTGCGAAATGAGTTCATTCCGGCCAATCCACACTTCCTCAAGGGGCGAGTTCAGGTTAGAATTAGGTGTATTATCACGAGGCAGGTAACAGCTGTGGACTACGGACATCGTCTCAACTGTGGTTTTGACATTTACACAGTTTTTTATCAGCACAGGACGTCACCATCATCTATTGAATGTGTGTGTGTGAGAGAGAAAAAGTGAGAGTGAGAGACGGAGAGAAAAACCCTTCTCATGGTCGGTTAGGTCACTCCGGACTCACCGGACAGGAAGTGGATCGAGGGCACGGCGATCGTTGCTGAGGTTGTCTCCATAGCAACACCATCGTCCCGTCACCCCCAAGCGGGTTGCAGCCTGCACTGCACAGGTTCTCGGTGGTTTCAGCAGCTTCATACACTCATGCACACTTCTGAGTGGAGAGGAAACAGCCCTGCTCTCCCCACTGCAAACCCGTCAAACGCGAGCTTCCACTTTCGCACTCAAAATGTCAACTTAAGTTTATTAAGTCATTTTAGGCCTTTAGCATCCAAGCAGAGCACTAAATCTCACTCGTCGGCAACGCAAGCCAAGAAAGCATTGGCCTCTCCTGCCTGCGTATTACTCCTTGTCACGGTAATGCAGTCATGTTGAGGAAATGAGTTGAGGTACGGAGAGAGCGCCGGCTTTTGGCTCTGTGAGTTTTTGACTCGCCGCTGTGATCTGGTAGCTGTCTTTCTGCTGGCCATTATCTGCTATCACATGTGTCCTGCTTTTACTGAGCTCCGGGGCTGGAGATCACTGGCGAGATTTACCGCTACTGGATTATCTCTGCCCAACCAGAACAAAAGAGTTGGAAAGTTTTGACTGACTGTAAATATGCAACATAAAATCTCTTTCTGACAGAGTCTTTAAATCACGAGCAGGCTGCAGTTTGACACGGGATTTCTTTGGCTTTATCACACAACTTTGATTCCTAATGAAAAACATAGAATAGGCTTTTATAACAGAAACAATCTATTAGAAAACCGCATCGCCACCTGCAACACTGAAGACTGAATGGGAATGCAACCCACTTTATAATGCTTTTGTTGGCAGTTTATCTTAATTGTGCAGATTAGCCAATGCATCATTTTGTCTGAGGCATTCATTTGTGCGATTCATAAGCCCTGAATACACTTTTACTGCAGAAATGTTAACATTAAATATATTGTGAGCACCACTAACAACAATAAGCCGCACATAAAAGCAGCTGAAGTAGTGGAGTAATGTTATCAGGTGTTAACATATGTTAACATATGTGAGATGAGTCTGTTTCAAGCTGCTACTCTGATTGACATGTGGCGTTACTGCAGGTAACAATCTGCCTGCAGATACTAAGTAAGTAATGGGAGACTTGTTCTGTGATGAGTTGGTTTTATGTTTATGCAGTAAATTGCAACTGGAGTTTTGAACAAACAAACCGGATGATGAAAGGATTTACACATCAATAGCTGGTCTCTCGGTCGACGTTCAGCTGTCAGCGGAGTCCTGCAAGATGCCCTCCGGTGCGTTGGTAGCAATCAAGCACGAGTTTCTAGTTTGTGGTCTGACAAAGAAAAAGACAGACGGAGCAGCTGCCCACATGCACACTCGAACAACGTAAATAAGAGAAGCTCCTGTTACAGATGTTCCGGGTTGAATGGAAAACCAACCGAGTCAACGTGATCTATGTATGTGTGTGAATATTGCGTGTGCAACCGCGTTTGTTTGTGTGCATGCCATTGTGTGTGCGCCACAGCCATTTCACATAACGCTCCTTATGGCCCCGTAAAGCCCGATAGCCAAACGGCGCGGGGCTAATTGGAGGATGTGTGTCTATGTGCTTGGCTACAGCTGAGGTCGCAGGGTGTCATACCCCACCTAATCAACATCAACTGCTTGCAAATTACCAACACATGCTGCCTAGTTAGTGCAGGGGTGGGTAAGAG
>CABFOQ010004686.1:29212-69583 GCA_900660455.1 Gephyroberyx darwinii | reverse complement strand
AACAGCTTGATCGTGTGCATCTGCCTGCCTATAAATACTACAGAATATATTGTGTGTGTGTGTGTGTGTGTGTGTGTGTGTGTGTGTGTGTGTGTGTGTGTGTGTGTGTGTGTGAGCGTGTGAGCGTGTGAGCGTGTGAGAGACACTAAGTATTTCATTTGGGCTGGGGTAGTTGTATGACACACTTTAGCCTGAGGAAGCAAAAGCTGGCCTAAACAAGACTGCGGTTTACTTACTTTTTCACATCGACGCTGCAGTTTTGTATTTATTGCAAAAGTAGGCCTAACCCCTGTGGTATTCATCATACCCGCTTTACGATTGCAGCAGCCGCTGTGCTGTATTTTTCATACTTCTCTCTCAAGAGGCGTGTGCTCACTCGCCTTCCTTGATTTCACAATCCAGGAGTGGTGATAATGAGTGTGTCCGAAGACCCTCAGGGGAAGCCTCTCCGCAGGAATGTAGTAGCGCTCGGTCTTGCAGCACGCAGCGCTTACAAGACAGAACAAACTTCACTTGCGTGTTGTCTACACCGTCATACATTTGGATTGTGGGCATGGTTAACAGTTTACCTTTTTTTGTGCTGTGTGCGTAGGAACCCCCAGCCATGTAAACAGTCTGACTTGGTCTTTCACTGTCTCTCATTAAGCTTTAGCAACTTTCCCTTTGCTGTAATTCACCTGGAAATGTATTCTGACTTCTTGACATGCCTTGTTGTTTCTTACCCTCCCTAAAAGTCCTACGTAAATGACAGATTATTTAGATAAGGCATTGACATTGTTAATCTGTGTCTGTGGGTCCGGCACTCGACCACACCTGTAATCTGTTAACAACACAGCATTAGAAATTCATTGACTCATTGCAGACTCATGGTATTGGACAGCCAGTCTCCTTCCTACTGTTGCTTTCTTGTTAGTAACTGTATGACTAATAAGTGTGTGTCAAATGTTTTAGTAGCACCCAGGAAAAAAATGACATAAGTGATCAAACAAACCGAACAACCCCCAGGAAACAGTCACATGGATTTCAAAGTTAATATCCTTTTTTATTCACTTAGAGTATTGAAGAAAAAAAAAGGTTGTTAATAGAGCACGTTGCTCTGTAAACAGTCTTGGTTATGGCAGTACTGTTTTTAGATTGTACAGTACACTATGTAAAAGACAGAGCTATAATACTGGTTCAGCATTGGCAAAGCAGAATTCTTTGAAAGGGAATTTGCTCGGAGGCGTAAGACTTTTAAGTCACAACATGTTCTGTGTAGTTACTGACACTGTTTTGAAGCAACATGCACCATTTCATTTCCACTAATTCCCTTCCACTTCTATATTAATTGAATAGGAATGAAGTGAGTATTTGTCTTAATTCTGAGTTAATCCTCTGTGCTGTCCAATAGATGGGAGTAGGGGCCACAGCCTTTACTGTGCTTTTGTGCTGTTATTCTGCTGCCATCTACTATCTCAGATTAGACGTGAGCTTTCCAAAAAGTCATTAAATTGTTCATCATGTAATGTCTTCATACGGTTGAGTCACTGTTAAAGACCATGTCTCTCAGGGCCACCAGGGTCAGGTTGTTGCGTGCGCTAGTCGGACTGCTCTGTGGGGTTTCCGTCTGCAGTCTGTCAAAGAGCTTGTTGTTATTATGCATCGCCATGGATTTGCGCTTGATGGAGTTCTGAATAGTCTCTGAGGTGAAGTAGTAAATGACGGGGTCAAAGCAGCAGTTGGTCACTGCTATGCACAGGGCAATGGGATTGATGGTTCTGACCACTGATTCTGCAAAGCATCCTTTCAGGAGTTTGGCGCGGACCAGTGCGTAGAAGATGAGATTGATATTGTAGGGGATGAAGCAGAAGCAGAAGATGAGTAAATGCACAATGATCATCCGTAAGATCTTTGTCTTGTTGAGTTGGCCTCCACGGCTGAGGGTTTGGGGTTTCCTCAGCGTCTGAAGAACCCTGCACGAGCAGAAGACATTGAGTATCAGTGGGATGAGGAAGCCCACCGTCTCAATAAGCACCACCACCTTGGACAGCATGGACTTCCACTGCTTTTTGGAGAAGTTCTCAAAGCAGTAGATGGAGGAGGAGTTGATATTTTTGGGTGAAGTGGTTTCCAAAAGGAATCCCGAGGGTAAACTTCCAGACAGAACCAGCACCCACACCATAAAGCAGGCCAGTTTGGCATTCCTCTTGGTGCGAATTGTTTGGGACCGGAGTGGGTGCACAATTGCCAGGAAACGGTCAACGCTGATGCAGGTGAGGAAGAAGATGCTGCCGTACATGTTGGTGTAGAACAGTGACACAGAGAGTTTGCATAGCACCCTACCAAACGGCCAGTCCCTCTTAATGAAGTAGAATATCCGAAAAGGCAGGGTGAGGACAAATAGCAAGTCTGAAACCACAAGATTCATCATGTATGTCGTGGTCTCATTGCGCAGTTTTAACGTACAGAAAAAAATGTATACGGCAACCAGGTTGAAGACAAGTCCAACCACGAACACCAGGCTGAAAACTGAGCTGTAGAGGGTGTACTTGAAGTCATCGCTCCTATTGCAGCTCATGGGCATTTGGCTCAAGCCCGATGTATCGATGATGCCGGTTTGTGTGCTATTGTACATCTTTAGAGAGAGTTGGTGACTTTGAAACGAGAACAAAGTGACAAACTTCTTAGCTTGTACTTAGCTTGTGTCAATCATAAAAGTACCAATTCTACTCGTGTAGCCCACCATGGGCTGTAGGCTGGAAAACATTGACACTGCATTGGGGTAGGCAAAAGGCAGTCAAATACATTGAAGAATACTCTATTAATATGTCTTATTTGATGTAATCTGGTGTTGAGGAGAAAAGTGCTCAACTCCCAGTAATACCTGTATTGGTATCCACAGTCGTTAGACAATCCTTAATTTGAATTCCTCCAGTAGGAAGTGAATGTTGTCCTCTGGTTCCTATATTCCTTATTCCTGAGCTTTGTCTCTTATTCCAGAGTTGAAATGTCTAGTCCCTTTGAGAGAAGAGTCATGTGCCTCTCCTTGAGTCTGTGAGCAGTCGAGTGGTTATTTCTTTCTCTTCTCTTTTCCTGTCTGTTTCTGCAGAAGCCCCTGGGGGCATGGTCACCCTTACTAGGCTCTAGAGAGGTTTCACTCTGCTGCTGCCTGACCACAAAGCACAGACGCCTATCAGGCTGCTCGTCAGGGGCTCTAACACAAAGCGCTCAGTCGACTGCTGAGACACAGAGGGAGGAGCATCCACCGGAGCCAAAGTCCTCCCATCGCTGCCTTGTTTGTGCAGTCACCTGTAATCGGAGCAATGAGGTTTAGCCAGAGACAGGCGTGGCCCATGTTTTAGGGACCTAACCTAGGCTGATGAACAGTAAATCCAGGAATTTCATGTCATGATTTTACTCAACCAAATGAAATGTACCATCAGTATGCAGTATAAGTCATAGAATCGTCTTTAAGCATTCAAGCACAATGTGTACTTGTGAAATATGTCAGTGGCATCAGCAGGAAACCACAAGACAAGACAAATGGGGAGTGTTAAAATGGCAAGTCTCTGCCTGCAGATTTGCTGTGAGTCAGTGACTAGTGAGTCCTAACTAGTATCCTGTCTAATGTCATCAAAGAATTTTCTCTTTGTGCATACATGCTGATATGCACGTGCACCACTAACGTGCACGCATTACTGAAATGTTGTTTGACAGGAGGCCAAAGGCGCCTGTGTGTTTTACAGGTATGTCTCTTGGCTATGTTGATATGTAGAGGAGGTGCATTTTTTTTTAGTAAAATAAGAATTTGATTTCAGTTTTCCATGTGCGTGACTAATAGATATCTCAGTCTGATATAACAGTGCAGGGCAGTAAAGACACTCCCCTGCAGTACTAAGGTCAACATAACATGAGGAACAAATGGGTCGTTAATCTTTTGTTTGCATTTAGCCGTTGTGTTTTAGGAAAGTTATTTTGATGGGTAAGATATATAATATAAATGTTTTGCTGATTGTAGGGCCCATTTTTTTTTCACATATGTGAACGGTTAATTCCTTAACTTCTTGCTCTGGAAAAAGAAATAGCTTGCCTGATGTGGATAAGACCATATAGTCTACTAGCAACCTGAGGAGCATACCAGTATTATGTGTTTTCAACAACGGATTTATTTTCTCAAAGACCAAAAGTACATTGCGATACAAACACAGTAATAGTTTCCCTCATAACTCCCTCACTCCTCCCTCCCATGGGAGTTTTGTCACCAAAACTATGGTTTTCACATTACCTTATATTACCTGGTAGATAATCACAGGCATGTCAACAGTGATATGCTTAATGTAACTGCCAACATCAACCTATCAGTATATTAGTATCAGGTTGTGCTCACATCTCACATCAGATTAATAGCAATAAAGTTCAAACATTTCTTAACAGTGATTCTAAAATATCAACAGTTTCAAGGAAGGATTTGAAAAAAAGAGCAACATGATTTAGATGCACCTCGAAAGAATTCCATGACTTCTTGCTTTCTTACACGGAAATAATCACGTTTGTGTCTCCCCAGGGCTCCCCTCTGTTTGAGCTGCTGGGACAGATGCATGAGGAGGGCCCAGCAGAGCAGGTGGAGACCCCTGCCACTTTCAACCAGCCACTGCAGCACAACCACACCGCTGCTGACCTGTGAGTCTACCATCCCATATCTGTCTGTTGGTTTCTGGAATGCAAAAGTAGTTTCTGTGATTTTTAGATCCGCTGAGAGGCCTTGTTAAACCCTAAAACCTTTTATAAAGTGACAGTAAAGCACCATGGTAACAGCATTGAATGACTCTCAGCCAATCAGAACTGAGGACTGCAACTATCCAATTTATGAAGAGGCTTAAAGATCAGATGTGAAAGGTTAGCGTAGTGCTTCTTCAATACAGCACTTGAAATCATTGGATGCTACTGATGGAGCAGTTGGTTGTGCAGCGAGGTGATATAAATTTGTTGGAACTTGCCTGTTGGCTGTTGATTCACATCTCCTACTTCCCTGGTTCGTTAGGTTTTTTCATGGTAAAGGTGTGGGAAGCAAACACGTGCCAAAAGCAGATAAGCTTCCAGCTGGCAAACAATAAATTATATCTGTCTTGGCTTAGTTTTGTTTTTTTGTCACGATTTAGAAATATGGCATTGTCAATAAGTTATTCTAGTAATTCATATGTTTCTGCTAATGTCTGTGTTACTGTAGGACTGTGGATGTGGAGCTGACGATTGTTGCTCACGTGTCTGACAATCTGGTGTCGACCGTTTGATTTAACTTTGGTGTAGACCTATGTGATGTAGAAAAACCCATGACTCATAGTGAAAATGACCATTCCTCTTTGTAGCTTTGCACCCCTTAAACCCCAGCTGGGTTTTTCTGTCGCCCTTACAGGTATCTGTCCCCCATGCGTCCGGGCCACCGTGTCTTGCCTCCCGAATCCCCGGCCACACCCAGCTCTCAACCTACCTGTCAGGCTCCTACCCAGCCGGCTCCCCAGGCTGCTGGCCCAACCCCACGACACTCCAGGTCCAACTCTCTCAGCCTCTTCTACAAAAAATGTAAGATGTCGTTTGAGGTCTCACCTGTGGTTTGTTTTTGATTTGGTTCACATCGGAGGTGAAATTGTGACTTTGTTGCAGATTTCTATTGGTTACGTCACATTTCCCATAATTGACTGACAAAACAAAACAACAAAAACAAAATTGCATGCAGTTATGTAGGTTAATGATTTATTGGATAAAATCTTCAATCACAACGGCAATAAATAATGATACAAAGTACAATTCAGGTCATCTCCAGTTCAGTTGATGACTTGTAATCAACCACACCAAATTCCAGGGTGTGGGTCCATGTGTGCTCCTCTACAACGTTTAACTTTTGTCAACTTCAGAAAGGCACATGAGGCACAGCACCTTTCCCTACCCTAAGTGGCACTATGTTCTCAGTCCTGTGGTTACTGAGCGCTGCTGCTATTGTGTCTGTCTCTTGTCTCTCCTACCCGTAGTGTACCGGCTGGCCTACATGAGGCTGAAGGTGCTCTGCTCCTACCTGTTGTCCTCCCACCCTGAGCTGGAGCCCATCATGTGGACGCTGTTCCAGCACACTCTGCAGCACGAGTATGAGCTGATGACAGACCGTCACCTGGACCAGGTAATCTGTCTCTCTCGCTCTCTTGTCCTCTGTTTCTGTATCTCTAGCTCTCCCTTTTGTCATTCTCTCTCTCACTATTATACTCACTCTCGGTTTCTCTCTTGTGATTTGTCTCTCACTCTCACTCTCTTTCTCTCTCTCTCTCTCGCTGTCTCCCTCTTGGGCTCTCTCACAACTCCCTCTCATTTTTCTTTCAGTTGATGATGTCAGCCATGTATGCAATATGTAAAGTGAAGAATGTCGATTTGCGCTTCAAGACCATCGTCACGGCCTACAAGAACATGCCCAACACCAATCAGGAGGTGAGGTGAACCATTGGAAATCCTTCGCCAAATAAATCACTCACTCGTCGGCTCGGTCTGCTCTTCTGCTCACGTCTACAGTTGAATCGTAACGTAAAAGCCTCACGAACGACCCATCTCGTCTCACTGACTTTGTTGCAGACCTTTAAGCACGTGTTGATCACTGAGGGGCACTACGACTCCATCATCGTCTTCTACAACCAGGTGTTCATGCAGAAGCTGAAAACCAACATCCTACAGTATGCCTCTACCCGGGTGAGTTACTTTGCAGTTATGGACTATAATATTATTTGAATACATACACACACCTACTCGATGAACATCCTCTCCTTGTCGTTGTTGTCTTTTTTTCCTCTAGCCCCCTACCCTCTCTCCAATCCCACAAATACCACGCAGCCCCTATAAGTTCCCCAGTTCCCCTCTTCGTGTTCCTGGGAGCAACAATGTGTACATCTCCCCCCTGAAAAGCCCACGCATGTCTCCGGGGATCATGACGCCTCGCTCCAGGTCAGCGCTCCACATTCTGGACAGATTGATGTACTCCTTGGAGAGCTCTCTTCATTGTTGTAGCAAAAATAAGTTGTTTAAAATAACATCATCCTTGAAATTGACTGAATGGCAGTTTCTTTTTTCTAACTTGTGTGTTTTTTGCCTTTGCAGAATGCTGGTATCGATCGGTGAATCTTTTGGGGTGCGTGTCTCTTTTGTTTACTCTGCAGCATATTAACTGATGTCATTTTAACCACTGTGTCCTGCAGAAAACAACTAGAGTCCTGCTATTCACGTGCATAGAGGTAATGACCATTTCCTAACTCTGTTTTTGTTGTTTTCATCCACAGCTGTCCAATAGGTTCCAGAAGATCAACCAGATGGTCAACAGCAGTGATCGCTCCGTCAAGAGGTCTCTGGATATTGGCTCCACTCCCAAGCCTCTGAAGAGGTTACGCTTTGATGTGGACGGGCAAGATGAAGCTGACGGCAGGTTAGTTACAAATGGTCTTGCAACAATGCCCTCATTTGTGTTGACACGATACTGGCGTCTTGCTTTGTTGTGGTTTTGACTTCGGTGTGCAGTTAACAACTTTTTCACGGCAACTACAACAGTGCATGAGCAGGGAACGTTTTGAGTAGTCAGTAAAACCTACTGGTTATCTGAATGGGTTTGGTGAGCAAAGCGTGTAGATTCGAAAATGTATCCTACCACTTGTGTGCATTTATATGTGGCCTGTAGATGAGACTGTATTTTGCCTAATGTTGGAGGAATAATTCAATATATATAAAATATGTGCACAAATGATCATTCCCAATGGGTTCAGATTAGCAAAGTGACATATAAACCCAGTACAAGTCAATAAGGCTGATTTCTTTCCATCTTTTTATTTACAGCAAACCGGGTGGAGATTCTACACTGATACAGAAGCTTGCAGAGATGAGTACGTTGAATCTGTGTTCAGCCACGTCATATTCTCTGGTCTTTAACTGGTTTAACTCTCCATCAAATTGCTTGTACCATGTGGATGTGCGTCTAACACCATGATGTTTCTGTATTTTCATCTAGACTCCACTCGGAGCCGCATGCAGGAACAGAAGATGAAGGAGGACGCCGAGTCGCGGAAGGAGTAATTCTGAAAGCCTACTAAACTCACCTGCACTGTTTGCCACAATGTGAACCCTGTACTTTTTGTCCACGTATAAAGTGAAACATGAGTTTCTCTGTACATTTAGGATTGGATTTTAGTTCATATTTAACTTGTTTTCATAAACCGTTTTCTTCGAGGAGCCAATATGTCAATGTCGAGAACTTTCTCCTCGTTTTTTGTTGATGCTTTAACTGATTGTTTTAACTGAGTGATGTTTTTGATTCATCATTGAATTTGACTGGTAGGAGATTTAAGGTATGTTTGGTCATCTTTTAAGCGGGACATATGTTATGAGAAATCATTGTTTTCACTTTGTTATATACTTTCATGAATATTCTCCATCACCGGTGCAATGTGAAGACTCATTGCCCCGTCAGGATCTTGGAACTATTGACCTACTTCTTTTTTGACAGAGAAATAACAATTCTCAATGCAAATGTCTCAATCATGATGCAACATTTCAAGTGTTTTAAATCATGATCAAAAAGGGTAAGCTGTCAGCTTCTGAGATAAAGATATTTCTTTCTTTTTTTTCAGTTTTAGTTTTAGTTTTAAAGTGATATTTTACATGGGAATAATACTTTTACCTTTGCACACATAGTTCAGTTGCAGGAGTTGAGGAGCAGTCAACTTCCACCTACATTCAGGCTTTTCCCACCAGCTCTCAGTTTCTTGGAAGTATGGTCCCGAGTGAAATAATGTTACCTGGGTCTGCTTAGCTGTTTTTCTTAGTATCGGTGTTAGACGTATCATTTGTAGATTTTCTCAAAACTAAAGAAAGTGGTATAGATTATCAGTGGGTCTCAGTGCCCAGTATTGATGGTTGGATGGTGAGTGTTCTTGAACTCTTAGTATTCAATTGATACACTAAAATGAATGATTACTTTAAAAGGAAAACAATGTATACATTTCTGTTCACCAAAATGCACATCGTTTCTACAAGACATTCTCTGTGGTTTGAAAGGATTCGGTCACAGTTAAATCAATGTTTCACTTTGGTATAATGTTTATAGCAACTTTTGTTTTACTTCCGGTGTCTAAACATCCTATTTGAAATGCAACGTGGATGAGCCGAAGCAATATTTGCAATATTTGCTCTCTTTTTTTTGTCTTTTGTCTAATTTGCAATTATTGGTAACGAGAGTTGGGGGGCAGAGGGCCAACGCCAATGGTGAATACACACCAACCATAGGTAATATCTGAGGTCACACCAGATGAGCATATTTTTAAAGGACCATGTACCAAAGTGAAATATTGCTTTAAATGTCCAATTACCATACTTTTAAATTAAAATGTGTTAATAAATAAACTGTTCTTTATTGAAGTAGTTATTTGAAAAATGTAGTAAATATTTCTTAGGAAAAAATTATGTTCTTGTTTGCTTTTGTCTTTGGACTGTGTTGCATGCATGGAGTTTCTTCCCCTTTGCTAATCCATGAGTCCGTTCCCATCGTCTTTGCAGCCTACCGTAGCCAGAGCCAGTTTAGAGTCATGAGTAACCAGTTAATACGCTGATTAATGTCATCAAGTGGGAATTCTGGAGGTGTGAACTGCATCATGCGTGATCCAGTCCTCACCATCACCTTAGTCACGTTATACTTTGCATTTTTAAGTAACTATGAAAACCTATGCTCTGTGTGTTTCCTATGAGCCAAGTGTGTTGGCTTAATTTAAGGATATTTGTTATCCTTTAGTTGTGAGGTGGTCATAGTGTCACTGCAGCAGCCATGAGCCATGGTACAGAGAGAGCACAGGTTTCCACATTGGTACTCTTCAGAACCATACTGTTTTTGTGGCTTTTGTTGGTTTCTCCTTGGAGCAACATGTTTCTCAGGAATTTTGTGCCACACTTACTCAAGCTCTACTGTCCAGACCCCTGAGAGCTGAGATCAACGTTAGCACTGCCTGTTTGTTTTTTTTGCAGAATTTTCTCAGTGGTAGGAAACCAATAAAGACGATTTAGAAGACGTTGTTGAAAACCCTAACTGGGAGATTTTACACAAATGTGTAAAGGGGAGTCTGAGACTGGGTTAGTTGAAGAAGGAGGCCATGAGTACTTACAGAATACTTGCAGTTGTGGGAGCTGGAACCTTAAGGGGTTTAGTTCAGGCTGTATCTTGAGTATGGGGAGGTTAAGTGTCAACGTATACCATCTCCTGGTTATGTTCAAAACAAAAACGATCCCCAGCCATTTTTCAACTAGAAAATATTTGATCATTGATCATAAATCAATAACAGCCTGGACATTGACGGAATATATGCTGGGACTGAAAACGACATCTGTGAATAAAACAAAAGTCGTTGGCCCTTTTGCAAAGGCATAAGACTGCACACCCTTTTATAATCCAATTTATTGTTTGCGCTACACTACTTTGATCCAACCAAAGCCTACGCTGGTCCTTTCCCCCCCTCTGCTGTGCAAAATGATCATTTCATATGTCTCAGGACCTGATAAAGACAGCCAGGCAGGCTTGCTTCCAAAAACTGATTAAAATCGATATTGACCCCTAAAGCAATCTATTATCAATCTATTAATCTAAACTAGGCTACTGTTCACTCTCCCATGAAGAGAATGACTTTGGTCTGTTTGACGCCTCTGTCCTTGACAAAGCCCGTCTGCATGTGGCTGGCTTTCTGGGAAACGTTCAACTCACACATGGATGATATGACATTTACTACAACAGCACTTTATACAAAAAAAGCTGCTTGCCAAGTTGAATGGTAACCTAAACTGGGCTAGGATGAAAGTAAAGTGCACTGATGAAGAGGCAATTTTAGTAACTGGTCAGAAATGGACCCCCATAAAGATATAGCAAAAATAATCTATCAAACTACTTGCTGCTGCTTGTTTTTCCACCACTGTGAACTTCTTCCCAGCTCCACTGGGGAATGACGGAAGCTGTACCTGCTCGGTAACAGCTACCTTAATTGTACCACGGGACTGTTTCCATTGGGGAGTGCAGAGTTAATTCCTGCTTGAATGCAGGGACAGTCTGGTTCGGGCCCAACCAAGCATGAAACACTTCGAAACGGTTACGATTTAATTGGCCTCGCCCTGTGGGGCTTGAAATGTGTTATTTAGTTTGTGGGGGCTGATTCCTTTTGAACAGTCAGCCGACAGCACATGATCACAGTGCTCTATAGTGCTCTGTTCTCTTTACACTGAAGTTGCTAGAGTATCTCCATCATTCATCTGGCAAAATATCGCTAGAGAATGTGATTTTGTTTTCACTATAGGAATAAATTGTGCTATTTTCAGGAATGGAAAACCTCACGGTAAGCACAAATTTATTTACACATGGTTTATCGTGTTTATCGATAGATCATTCTTGATGCAGTACCATAAGGTTGAGTCTAGAAACCTAGAAATGAACAGATCTCTATTGTTTTAGCTTTATTTGTATATTTCAGTTGTGTTTTTTATTCAAACAGCAGTGACACATAATTAGAGTGTCATAAAATGTAACTTATTTTAAATATGTACATTACCACACCTCCTATTCTTACATATCTCTTAGTTACCTACAGATTCATATCAACAGTTCATGCACACATCCATTACCTCTAATCAATTCATTTATTATCTTGTTATTAAGATGTGAGAATAGACGCCTAATACTGGTGGCAACTGTTCTTGTGCTTCTGTGTCCTTCAGCCAGAACAATGGCGCGAGATTGTGAACAAGAAGATGCAGTTCCCTCCGGAGCTCATCAGTGCCATCCAGGAAGGGAAAATCGACTCTGTGTGTGGACTGCTGAAGACTGGTGATGGCATCATCCGCCAGCTGGATGACTCTGAAGATCGCCTGTGGAGGGAGGCCCTCAACTTGTCCATCCGCTTGGGCAGCGAGCATACCATGGATGCCCTCCTGCAGGGGGTCAAGTTTGACTTCCGTCAGATCCATGAGGCGCTGCTCGTTGCTGTAGACACCAACCAGCCCCGAGTGGTTAAGCGTCTGCTGGACCGACTGGACCAGGAGAAAGGCAACAAGATGGATGTGCGTTCCTTCTCTCAGGCCATCTTTGACCACTCTATTGACAATTCCCAGTTTGCCCCAGGGGTGACCCCTCTGACCTTAGCCTGCCAGAAGGACCTATATGAAATAGTCCTTATGCTCACCCAAAAAGGTCACGTCATCCCATGGCCACACAAAATGTCCTGTTCCTGTCTGGAGTGTCGTAATGGCCGGCAGTACGACCTGCTTAAGTTCTCTTTGTCCCGTATCAACACCTATCGTGGCATTGCCAGCCGTGCCTACCTGTCCATCACCTCTGATGATGCCATGCTCAATGCGTTCAGTCTCAGCAAAGAACTTCGCAAGCTCTCAAAGAAAGAGCCAGAGTTCAAGGTCAGACACAGTTCATAGCTATTCCCACTTGGTTTGCTTATTTGTGGTGTTTGGTGATGATGCTGTGGTGCCTCTCTCCCCAGCCTCAGTACCTGGGCCTGGAGCAGCTCTGTCAGGAGTTTGCTGTGGAGTTGCTGGGGATGTGTCGCAACCAGAGCGAGGTGGCCACTATTCTGAACAGCTGTGGAGATGAGTGCCAGGACGTCACAGACCAGCAGGCCTTTGAGGAAGGCATCCCCAACCTGTCACGTCTGCGACTTGCTGTCAACTACAATCAGAAGCAGGTAGCCAGTTATAGAAACTGCTGTCGACCAGAGGAACGTAAGTGAAGTTATAAAGTCATAACTCATCTCTCCCTGTGTGTATGTGTTTGTGCAGTTCGTGGCCCACCCTATCTGCCAGCAGGTGTTGTCATCTATCTGGTGTGGGAACCTGGCAGGCTGGAGAGGCAGCAGGACTGCCTGGAAGCTTCTCGTCTCTGTGGGGATTTTTCTGACCATGCCCGTCCTCTGCCTCATCTACTGGATCGCACCTAAGTCAAAGGTCATATTACCCAAAAGTCGCCACGTTGCTGTGACTTGTTTCATCTGAACAGCAAACAAAAGTCTCAGTTTTCTTATGCATTTTCTGATAAGCTGTGATACATGGGGATTATTTTGAGTAGCATTTCCTTATTGCTGTCAATCAGAAAAGCATAGGAAGGCAATTAGAAACAGTATAGTAGACAATATAATGGTACTATAATAGACAATAATGTTGGTTCTAAGTGTTGGGAAAATAGCCCACGATGCCTCGAGATCTTGGCAGTGTACCTTGGCTTTGACACGTTTCATTTTTACCAGGTAGGAAAGATACTAAAGATTCCTGTGATCAAGTTCCTTATTCACTCAGCCTCCTACCTGTGGTTCCTCATCACATTGCTTGGAGAGTCAATAACCATGGAGATGTATCGAGACAAATTTGCTTCTCGTCAGCAGAACATCCTGCACAGCTCATTCCACATGGTGTGGGTGGTTGGTAGGTTCACTCCCTCGCTACCGTAACTCCCCTCTGCAAATACACGTAGAGATCTCATGACTGAAAATTGTTTGAATCAAGTTCTAGCTTCTATATTGTGCTGTCTCATGTAGGATTCTTCTGGTACGAATGCAAGGAGGTGTGGATTGAGGGGCTGAGAAGTTATTTCCTGGACTGGTGGAACTGCTTGGACATGATGGTGCTCAGCATGTACCTGGCCTCTTTTGCTTTGCGTGTGCTCATCATGCTGAAAGGTTACTTCCTCTGTCACGATCCTAATGGGACAGAGGAGTGCATCTACTTTACTCAGACTGGTGAGAAAAGTTCATTAGATAGTTCATCCAAATACCTGTTAGACGTTTGAAAACTCCTTCCGCTGAACTGGTCTGTTTTGTTGTGCAACGCTGTCTTGCAGTGCGTGAGGAGTGGCATCAGGAAGACCCCCAGCTTATCGCAGAGGTGTTGTTTGCAGTGACCAGCATGTTGAGCTTCACCCGGTTGGCGTATATCCTGCCAGCCCAGGAGTCTCTGGGGACGCTGCAGATCTCCATAGGAAAGATGATTGATGATATGATGAGGTAAGACAACTCATGGTCTGTCTTTGTGCTATTCATCGTGCTTCCTCCATTAAACTCCATCCCCCTTTATTGGCCCTCAATTTCCAGGCCGGTACATAAAAGCAGTGCACATCATACAAAACAACGAGCGACATCTAAAACAACATTGGTAGTGTGATACTGCTGTACTTTACAAAACTGAATGGATTTTTTTTAAATTTTTTGTTTAGATTCATGTTTATATTGATGATCATTGGAACAGCCTTCCTCTGTGGTATCAACAATGTCTACGTTCCTTATGTCATCTCTCCACATCTTGGCAGGTAAGAGTATCAACGACCTAGTACTGTTCATTCAACTCAGTGGTCCTTAGAGAGGTGAACAAGCGACTTTTCACTCAACAGCTACTTTTGAAGTGCACATGAGCGCAAGGCACATTAGAGATTTTCAATTGATGTTGGAACCCAGCTCTTCATTTTCTCTGTTTGCTTGTTTGACAAGAATGCTTCGCTAACCTCAGCTGTTTGTCCTTTCTGTGTTGTGAGGTCTTGCATACTGGACTGTACTTACAGCCTAACTGTTGAGTTTATTATTATGGACCTATTGATGATCATGATATTTTTGCATCAACATTGGCTGGGAGCTTTAGTTTATTTTTAGTCACCTTTAAAAGTAAACACAAAAATGGAAACTGAGAAAACCGATTACACTGTTGCATCTCTCCAGTCATGAGATTGACCTACTTTTGATGAATGAGTTCTGCACTTCTGCAACTAAGTGTGTGAAATTGTGACGAGTGCCCACAAGAATCTTTAGACACAGGATAGCACCACGACTGCAATTACCCCTCCAGGCGACTGTGGGCTTCATCGTCATGCCTAGTAAAATAAAGGTTTAAAAACATCGTAGTAATACTCTTGACCCCACTACTGCAGGTTTAACGAGACCTTCCGCTTCCTGTTCTGGACCATGTTTGGCGTGGCCAACCAGGACTACGTGGACATGCCAGACTTTCTGGTGGCAGAGTTTGTGGGCAGGATCCTGTATGGGATCTTCACGCTCGTCATTGTGATTATCCTACTCAACATGCTTATTGCTATGATCACCAACTCCTTTCAGAAAATTGAGGTAAGGTTGTAAAGAGTCCCATTTAGAGGCAAAGAGATGTTTTAGTGTCCCGCCTGCACATTTGCAGCAGTCTGCAAACTGTAAGCAGTACGCAAAGAATGGCGCTGACATCTGGACAATTTCATCTCAGGATGACGCAGATGTAGAGTGGAAATTTGCCAGATCAAAACTGTATCTCAGTTACTTCCGAGAGGGCCTCACCATGCCTGTGCCCTTCAATATCATCCCCTCTCCCAAAGCCACCTTTTACTTCATAAGGTGAGCTATACTGTGTCAGATACCAAATTCCTCTCTACACTCTTTCTGCAAGGCCAGGTCATTATTTTATGTTTTTTTTTTTATCATTCTGTTCCAGGGGTATCTTTAGGCAGATCTGCTGCTGCTGTAATTGTAAGTCTGAGAAAGAATACCCTCCTTTACCCTCTATGGTGAGTTTCTGTTCATTCCTAACATAATTAGTGCAATTACTAAAAAATAATCTTCAGATAGCCTTAGTTAAATACCCTGTACTGCAATCTAAGTTGTGAGCTGTTGGAAATATCTCTGTTTTTTATTGTCTGTATTCTGTAATATCTCAATATTCAATCCAATGAGAAGGGACTAAATGGTGGGGGAACTGAAGAGATCAAGCTGCCTTACCAGCAGCAGGTGATCAGGGCTCTGGTGCAGCGCTACATAGAGTCAGCTCGCCGTGAGTTTGAGGAGACCAAAAGAAAAGGTAAAGAAAACGGATTCGATAACCTGTTGGGGCTGTAATGATGTGAATGCTTACAAACCACATTCAGGAAGTAACGCATTAGTGTGGTTTGCAGTACAATGGAAGGTGTCACTGCATGACAGACAGAATTAAGACACATGACAAAAGATGACGTTGGTTTTTTACATTTCAAGATGAGTTTAGGATTCCATGCTGTAAGTGAGATGCTGTGGAAACATTCACCTGCAGGAAAGGATTAACAGAATGGCTTAAAAAAAACAAAAAAAAAACAATAATGTAGCCTGCATGCTTTTGCCAACTTGAGCCGGTTGTCTAAGCACTCATTAAATGGAAAGGAAGTATTCAGTGTTGGGTTCAAACCAACATTAACTTGAAATGTCTACGTACTGCAGTGTGACTGGTGTATTCTTCCCTCAGATATCGGTAATCGGATTACAGAACTGAGCAAAGTGGTCGGCAGGCTGCACATTGATATGAAACTGGTCCAGCAGCTTCTGATGGATGAAGGCCACACTGCAGGAGCTGTATCCAGCAGGGATGGCTCCTCCCTCTTGGGAAAATACATCATTGGTGCCAAGAACAATTTCAGGGGTTTTAACAACGCGCGGGACGACAAACATGCAGCACTTCAAGTCACAGTGCACCATGGAGGGGAAGAGGTGGCTATGCAACAGCACGGTGAGGTGGATAAAGAAAAAATTGAATCAGTAGATATAAAGAATGAGGTGGGCGAATATGGAGCAGAGGGATCAAAGCCAGCAGCAGACTCTGATGTTGTGAAAATGGAGGAAGGCAGAGCAAAAGCAGAACTGGGAGAGACATGGATAGAGGGAAAAGAAAAAGCTGAAAAAAAGGAAAATACAGACACTGACGTGAAAGAAAAGACGGCAGCAGAAACACGTTTTGCTGAAGCCATACAAGGTGAGGAAGAAGAAAGAAGGGAAGGAGAGAGACTCCAAGGGGTGAAGGTGGATGATAAATACTCAGAGAAAACAACTGAAAAGACAGATGTGGCAGATGTGAAAGAGGTAGAAATACAGATCAAAGATCTAGAGCTAAAGGGAAAAAAAGTGGAGGCAAGGTGGATGGTGGGTAGAAAGGTTGGGCATAATGTAACAGAGCAGGCTGGTGTCAGGGAGAGCACTGAAACACCTGGGACTGTGAAAGTGGTTCCCTCCCCAACAGGAAGCAGCAGCTCCCAGGACACTGGCTTTGGGTCACAGGAAGGGGAGGGGTCCATTGATGGTGCACCAGTAAGACCCTAAACACAATGGCGCTCCACTTAAAGTCACAGTGAAACTGCACTTTGAGTGCATCTTACTTCCTTAATTTGATGCATGTCCAGTTGAACCAGGATGGTGGGGCGGGACAATACGAGGAGATGATTCATTGGTTAATGGTTAAAAATCTGTCATATTATTGGCTGGATTTTTTAAATGTACGTTTTTGTATAGTTATATCAAAATCTGATATAAAAATACAAAAAAAAAATATTTTGGCACTTATTATTAAATAGGTCTACATTGACCTAACTGGCTGATAAGGTGAAAGGTAATTTTCATTTTGACTTTAAAGTTTGGCATACTGAAATCAACTGATCAGTTTACCAGAGCAGACAATTTACATTGATAGACCTAGATGAGCAGCAGCAGTGGCAGTAGAGCCGAGTTTCTTTGCGATAAGAAGGTACAACACTAATCAATATTTTAGTCCAATGGAAGTAATGAACTCTTAAATTGGTATAATAGGAGTTGCTTCATTGTTGTTCAGTTCCCTCCCTTCAATGCCTGACATAGTAACTTGTATAAACAGGAGCCTCCCTATATGCAGACAAAGCAGCCTTGTAGCAAACTGGGCAAATTGTTACTTTTAAAACAATTAAAACATTTGAACAAAAAAAAATCTGTTTCTCTGCTTGTATGTAATCAATGTTACAAGCAACACTAAGTTATTATGATTGACTCCTTAGCTGATGAGAGTATGATTTGCTGTGTTGCCATTTCTTTCCGACGGGTATCAGACCTGTATGTGATGCTACAGTACGGTGCAGGTCTCAGCTTGCTTTACACTTTCTGTTCCCGTGAGGTTACACCAACACACCGGCTCATTAATTCATCACCTGAAGCATCACATTGCCTGTCCCGAAGCTCTTCCACTGGAAAAACAGCTTGGCCTTTGGTCCTTAGATACAGTATTCTGGCTTGAATGATGCCACCAGAGTAGATGTTGCTACACTGCTGGATGCTTTCTTCAACACAATCCAGGCAGTGGCCGGTCACATAACCAAATGGAACCGGTAACGGCTAAGCAAACCGTATGAATGTATCTCTTCCTCCTTGGCTACTGGCACAAAAACAAAATTAAGTATGTCTAAGCTTCTTGTGTCAAGATTATTACGTTATTATTACTGTTTATAACCCTACAGGTATTGGTCTGGTTCTGTCTGCTTGCCCAAAGAGGGTTACAGCATACACCTAATTTGCCCCACCAAATTTTTCAGAGCTGGATGGAAACCAGCATTACCCAATGTGGTCTGAAAATGGGAGGAGCTATGTCATTTCACATTCACATGAGCAAAACTAGTGCATGTCTAAAGTGCATAGGCTTTGGCATTAACTCCCATATCACATCACAATGCTTCCCTAGCTGGCTCCAGTATATCCTGTTAGAGATAACTGAGCAATAGGCTGCATCCCCTGGGAGGGTAGAGAGAAGCCCTTGAACAGGAGAGGTGGCAGGTGGCTTCTGACAGAAAATTGCCTGCTTGGTGGACGTTTTTTTTTTAGCACATCCATGCCAAGACTTTGGTTGGTGCTATCTAAATAAATACCAAGAGCGGGCCACTCACACTCCTTTTCTTGAAAAGAAAACAAATATTTATACACACACACACACTTGAGTTATTACTAATAAAGAATCAGTCACACTCATACAACATATTCACTTCATAAAGAGGCAAACTAGTCTCCAGTTACTAGTACCTGTATTACTACCCGTTTTAATAAGAACTAAATAATGTACCAGCTCATCTTACAAAGCTTCCCCACCCATCTCAGAGCAGGTCCATGTCAATAAACTGATACACCTTAATATTGTATAACTTTTACACATTAGCTTTATTTATCTAAAATACAGACTTACATAAGGTTCAATACATTTATTGTGACCCACAGATTTATATAACTGTTAACAAAACAAATAGTTAATAAACATTAATTCATTACAATCCATTAATTTTATACAAAACATGCAGACAAGTGCAACAAATAGTTAAATAAGACCGGCTTAGCTTTGTGACTTCAAGACAGCGGCTTGTGTAAAGCGCTTATAAGGACACCATGAAATGATCATCAAATGAATAATAGCGGTGAGATCAAGTGATTGAGTTGAGGGGAAGTGTTTCTGGGAGAACCACTTAGGAACCACACATGAGGCACTCGTCTCGGTTCTCCAGCGAACAGACCATGGCAGCAGTGTTGCGCTCTTTGGCTTCCTCCTCAGGAGTCTTGGCTGGTTGGGCCTCCTTTAACTTCTCCTTGTTCAGGGTGAACTGGATTGGGTTGGCTGCAGGCTTGGTCCGCAGGTAGTACATGCCAGTTTTCAGTCCCTGCAATAAGAAGACAGAAGTTGAAGTTGCTTTCCTGGCACTAATGATGGTGCACCTTATTCTCTGATGTCTTAGTCCTGCTGACTTACAAGCTTCCAACCATAGAAGTGCATGCTGCTCAGTTTGCCATAGTTTGGCTCTGCAATGTGGATGTTTAGGGACTGGCTCTGGTCAATGAAGGCACCACGGTCTGCTGCCATCTTGATGACAGTCTTCTGGGAGACTTCCCACACCGTTTTGTACAGCTGCTTCAGATCATCTGGGATCTCTGCAATATCCTATGGAAGTCAGCCAAGTTGAAAATGTTTTACTTCCAAATAAGAAGTCATGTTAAATCCTAGGACCGCAATACTTTAAAGCAGTTTTACAAAAGATGTCATTACGTTTTGGACATACTTATTGAATTATATAGATTAGGTCTGACTTTTTACCTGGATAGACCCATTCTGAGCAATCAGCTGGTTCTTCATATCCTCACTCCACAATCCTCTTTCAGTTAGGTCCTTCAAAAGGTGAGGATTCACGATCTGTGGGAAGAAATCACACATTGGCCCTCAATGCCATGAACAGACAACTGCGGAGACACAAACCAGTGAATGCACTCAGACACCGCTAACCTGAAACTCTCCCGAGAGAACCCTGCGGGTGTAGATGTTGCTGGTGTAGACCTCAATGGACTCATTGTTGCCCAGGATCTGGGCTGTGGAAGCTGTGGGCATCGGGGCCAACAGCAGACTGTTCCTCACACCATGTCTGAAGGGACAGGGATGGGGGTGAATCAGTTGAGCTACAAACTCTGCATAGATGCTTGCCAGACTTGGTGAAATAAGCAATGATGAGAACGAGGGCATTCGGGAAGACTTACTTGGCAATCTTCTCCTTCAGTACTTTCCAGTCCCACAAATCCGTTGGGGTTTTCTCCCACATGTCATACTGGAGGATCTGGCAAACACAAAGGTTGTACTTAGGACCTGACCCCAAATTGTCTGTATGGCATATATCGTATACAGTTTGGAAACTACTCACTCCCTTGCTGACAGGAGAACCAGGATAGGTTTGGTAAGTGCCATGCTCAGCTGCCAGCTCACAGCTGGACTCCAGGGCAGCATAGTAGATAGTCTCAAAGATTTGGATGTTGAGCAATTGGGCCTCTGGGCTTTCAAAGGGGTAACGCATGAGGATGAAGGCATCAGCCAAACCCTGGACACCAATTCCAATTGGCCTGTGACGCATGTTGGAGTTCTCAGCCTGAAAGACAGGAAGGAAGAGACATTTTTTAGCAGCCTCTCGGGGGAACCTGATTGAGAAAGACTCCATCAATACCAGACAAGAAAGCATACCTCAGGCACTGGGTAGAAGTTGATGTCGATGATCTTGTTAAGGTTCCTCACAATAACCTTGGTCACATGTGCCAGCCTTTTGAAGTCAAAAGTCTTTTCTGGGGTGACATACATGTTGAGGGCAATAG
The DNA here is from genome assembly GCA_900660455.1 of Gephyroberyx darwinii. Classification (NCBI taxonomy): domain Eukaryota; kingdom Metazoa; phylum Chordata; class Actinopteri; order Trachichthyiformes; family Trachichthyidae; genus Gephyroberyx; species Gephyroberyx darwinii. Next base: position 48,647 of record CABFOQ010004686.1, on the reverse strand, counting down.
AAGCCAGGTTACAAACTGCAACCTGAGATGAGGAAAGAGCAAAGAAAACAAGAATTAAAAAGGAGGTAAAATACTGGTCCAAGTTGAGATTACAGAGGCACCAAGCCAAATCTACAAACAACATGTAATGCAATGTGGGACAATCGCAATCTTCTACCCCTCACCTCATCATGGCTGGTGTACTCTACTATCTCTGTGCACAGATTACTGCATTTGATGGTGCCCAGATTCTGCTGGTTGGTCTTCCTATTGCAGGCATCCTTGTAGAGCATGTACGGTGTACCGGTTTCTGTCTGGGCCTCAATGATGGCATACCACAGCTGCTGAGCCTTCACCACACGCTTGACCTTGCCCTCCTTCTCGTATCTAAAAAGGAGACAGACAATTTAGCATTGAAAACTGCCGCCTGAGTGTATGAACAGAGCCTGGTGTGCTGGTCTTACTGAGTGTAGAGCTTCTCAAACTCCTCTCCCCAGCACTCATCCAACCCAGGGCAGTCGCTGGGGCACATCAGAGACCAGTCCTGCAAGAAGGAGTGAGTCATGAGAAGATTTTCCCAAATAGTAAACTTTCAAGATTTTCCAAACTGGCAAAACTATAGCATGAACCTCTTCAACTAATAAGCCAGCAGAAAACAGATTATAAAATGTAGCACTGAATCGGTTGTTCCTCAAATATATACTAATTGTTTCAAAGAATAAACCTACAACAGTTTGTTCATATACATCTATAGGTCTAGTCCAATTTATTTTGGCAAATTACAGGCTTGGTGGACAAACAATGCCATACTGTTTCTCATTACATACTGCAAGAGGCAGTCATATGAGCGAGTGTGGAGCTTATTGTTCTTCCTTATTAGTCCTACTTAATTTCTCTTTCTTCGGTTTGGTTTCACATTAAACCAATCCACTAACGGCAAGTGCCACAGTCAGATACAAATTAGCATCTACTTTTTAAGTAACTATGAATATAAAGACACAATAAACACACAGCTGCAAAGTCAAGTTGACAGTCTCGTTAGGGGTGCTGCCATTCTGCCATTAAATCTAATTTGTTGTCAGTGGGATATATTGGCAATTTAGACCCAGTTCAGAAATAGAACTGTCTTGGGACCCTTCTCTTCCTGTGAATAAAAGACAATAGATCTGAAATCCCTGTTTAAAAGAACGGCTCCATTGAAGGAACTACTACTTTAGAAATCACTTGATTTCAATACATTTTTGAGAAGTTCTCTCGCCTAAAGATAGAAACCAGAGAACTGAGAATAAATTCTGATGTCATCATGACTTTCTGAGGCAGCTCTACTGACAAGGAGGTGGTGTTCCCCTGGCCAGTATGATGACGCATATAGACCAAAATGAAAATATTCTGAGTCAGGCTGGAGTTTTTCCCCACCTGGTTGCTTTCCACTCGTTTCATGAATAGGTCTGGGATCCACATGGCATAGAACAGGTCTCTGGCCCTCTGCTCCTCTTTCCCTGTGTTCTTCTTCAACTCCAAGAAGTCAAACACATCAAAATGCCATGGCTCTATGTACATAGCAAAGGCCCCAGGTCTCTGAGAAAAGGAACACATTAAGTGTGAAGAAAATGTACCTAACAGCAGAAGTGTCTCTAGAGCAGCCAAAGGCAAAAATATCAAAGATCATTTTCCCACCTTGTTGCCTCCCTGATCAACGTAACGTGCTGTGTTGTTGTACACTCGAAGCATAGGAACCAGCCCATTGGAGTTGCCATTAGTCTGAAAAACAAGGACCATTGTAAGTAATACACAAGACTCACATATGGTAAATTAAAGAGTGACTTGTCTTGTTTATATACCCAACTGCTGTTAGCAGTTACCTTCATTGTGACAATTTTATACTATTCTTCTTTCTAGCTAAACATTTTGTTTAATTAATCAACCTTATTTCACCACTGCATCTTGTGGGGCCTGACATAAGACATAAGGTGTAACTAGGAGGCTGTATATCAGTGGGGGTGAAGGAGAAGTGTTCTGCCTTACTTTGGTAGTCAGCCTACAAGTGTCGTAGTCCTCGTAAATGCTCCAAATATAAGTATTCCCTCATGCGGACCCCCCTCTCAAAAGCTATTTGCACTTCACAACTAGATGAGTGAACCAACTAGCCCATAATGAAACTCTTTGTCACTGACTCATGGGAGTGTTCTCTCACTTTTACCATAAGTTGGCACAAAACCTAGCAAGTTCCTCTAGAATGGTATACATATTACCTACCCCAGAAATGTAGCTGCCTGTTGCTCTGATACAGCTCACTGCCACTCCAATCCCTCCAGCTGATTTGGAGATGAGGGCACACTGCTTCAGTGTGTCATAAATCCCCTCTATGCTGTCACCCTTCATGGCGAGCAGGAAACAACTGGAGATAGCCGTGGAAAGGCAATTCATTTGTTTTTTTTCTTTTCAAGCAAGAAGCATAAAATATGTAGCTCTGGACATGGACCATCATTGCTGAGATCCTACAATCATCCCTCTGGTGTAGTCCCTACCTTGACAGCTGTGGCCTGTTGGTGCCAGCATTGAACAGTGTAGGAGACGCATGGGTGAACCACTTCTCTGACAGCAGGTTGTAGGTCTCAATGGCTGCCTCAATGTCTCTTTTATGAATTCCAACAGCCACTCTCATGAGCATGTGCTGTGGCCTCTCAGCAACTACATAAAACAGCAGTTGATTAGCAATGAAACAACTAAATGAAACTATCAAAGCAACAACAGACTGACAGGTTCTGGAAAAAAGCAGTCAAGAAAAACAACAAAAAAACTCAACCCTCACCTTTGCCATTAATCTTCAGCAAGTAGGACCGCTCAAGTGTCTAGAAGAGGCAACAGGACAAAATAAATTCATGCTCCAAGGATACACATTTGACTTGGTGTGTTATTAACTGGTGAAAATTTACCTTAAATCCGAAGAAGTTGTAGGAGAAGTCTCTGTCGTAAATGATGGCAGAGTTGAGACGCTGCAAAAATGCAAGACACCACCATAAGCAATGCAAGACATAATTGTAGTGAGTTCAAATGTCATTTGAAAACATAAAATGTATCACTAAATGTGACTTACATCCTTGTTTTCAATGACAATGTCAACAGTCTCCTTGGAGATCATTGGAGAGTGACGTTTATTTAAGGGGTTGACATAGTTGTACAGATCCTCCATCACATCTAGAACAGCAAGGGGGAAAAAATAAAATCTGGTATTAGAGGGCATCATGAGGGCTTGGCTACTGCACTTAGCACAACTTGCAATAGAGTAAAAAGTAATAGTAGATAAGTAATAATTAGTAATAGTTAATAGAGCAGAGAGATTGTATCTCCTTCAACTTATACTCACCACTGAAGACTTTCTTGGTCTCTTTATGCAGGTTAGAGACAGCAATGCGTGCAGCCAGAATGGCATAGTCGGGATGCTTAGTTGTGAGGGTGGCGGCAATCTCTGCTGCCAGGGTGTCCAGCTCCACAGTGGTGACTCCGCTGTACAGACCCTGGATCACCTTCATTGTAATCTGGGTCTGCAGAAACAGAGAATTTGAGACAGTTATACAAGGCAGAATACCAACACACTGACGTTTTTATTATAGTTTTTAAAGATAACTTGAAAGGGTTTTGAACTTACTGGATCCACAAAGTCAGAATTGAGTCCATAACAAAGCTTCTGGATGCGAGAGGTGATTTTATCAAACATAACACGCTCCTGGCGTCCATCTAAAATTCAGTAACAACATTAATAGTTATCAGTTTACCTCATGTTGTTCTGACATATTAAAAGTAAGCTGAGGACAATGGGTTAATGAAATAGCAGTGGTAAACATTTCAGAAATCCTAAAATGCTCCTAAATTGCAGCAAATATACTTTGCTGTCGACAAATTACATTCACAAAACCATCTAGCTAGCACTGTACACCAATTATTGCATAATCAACGTTAGGAAACCATGCCACTTGGCGCCAACTACAACAAAGGATAATACTTCATACCACAAGTCAGTCTATTCTTACACATTCCTAGTTTGGCCATGTTCGTTAACGTTGTAATTTAACAACCCAAAAGACAAAAAGAGAAAGTTTCGACTCAACTTCATGGCTAGCTAAGTAGAAAAAACAACCAACCTGATAAAAAATAACGTTATGAAATATCAGCTGTAAGCTCACATTACGCCGGCTGCTTATTAATACTGCTGCCAATTCCGCCAATGTTGGTTAACGTTATTTTTTATTTATTTAAATAAAGGCCAACATGAACCTTGATGTCAGGGTTGTTTGACAACTTTCTGGACTAATGTTGGTATTCTGCCTGGACTGGCTATCTAGACTAAATATAGGTTTCATCAAGTGACGTTTAAGACTCTTTACTGCCTGTTGACTGTTAAAAATAAATATTAAAATATTAATATTAAAAATGTAAGGTCATTTTCGTAATCGAAAAATGAAAACTGTAAACTTATCTGAACATAAGTGTGTAATCGAGCTGATTTCTCACCGGAAACAGTATAACAAGAAACAACATTTTTATAACCTTTTGGACTAAATTAAATAATTCAAATGCCACGTTTTGATGTATCCCAGACTATTCAAGAGCTTTTAAGCCATTTTACTACTTTCACAGACACCCAGTATTTGGTGTAATAGCATCAACGATGAGACTTAACTACTTAACTACTAGTCACTTAATATTTGACAAGAAATAGTGGATCTTACCTCGCTTGACTACGTGCATGTTGTTGGCAAGATGTCAGTTAATTCGCCAGACAATTGACGTTAGCTTTTCAGCTCGATTTTTAAAACAAATACAAACACTGGTCCACCGACTTGCTGGTAAAACGATGAGTATCCTTGACCCAACACTGTTGAATCTCAGACTGTAGCGCGCCAACAAAAGCCGCGATACGGTTTTGTGTAGCGGGTTCGCCAATCAGCGAAGACTTGGATAGCCTTTTAGACCAATCACAACCCTTCATTTAGCTCGTTTCCTTTTCCGGTCGTTTTCCCGACTAAAATCTGGCGGGATATTTCACTCATATAACATAACAGGTCATATAACGTCTGCTGCAAGACAGGAGCAATACTGCGTCATCTGTACAGTTCGTTAAAGTTACAAAAGTAACTTACATCACACACATGCACATATGAATGCCGTGATCTACTTATGAATGACCGTTAGTAGCCCATTAAGCAGTAAAAGTCTAACTTTGACTAGTATCAATATGCGGTAACTTACAATGGACTTAAATATCTATCATAATGTCACCACAAAGACTTGTGCTTTGCATATTGTACTTGTATATCAATAGCATATATCGCTATTGTCATGGGTTGTCATGGGTTGGCCACATGCAGCTTGTGCTTTGCAGTACTGAAAGGCTAAACTTTTCATTTTTAGCTCTCTCTTTCTTAAATTGAAATCTTTAATGTAAGGGCTGATGAGAGTAGACGTTATGTATTGCCAAAACTGTTTATTGGAACTGTGTAGTTCAATATATGAAGCATATGTGGTCAAAAGCCTAATTTTATAATCACAACATTTGTAACAACTCTGAGTATGACAAAGTAGCCGCTGAATTGCCACTGACCGGCTAAAATTGCTGCCTGGGCGCAGGAATAAACTATTAACCAATTATGCCTAAAAGCTAGTGGGAACTGGTGGGAACACATAGACATTGTGCATACTTTTATAATGCTGTATCAGTGTATGTCAAGGTCCCCCACAACAGATACATGCTAGTCCACAGACCCCCATTTGATAAGGCATTGTCTGTGGGGTCCCGCATCGGAGATGAACTCTGTTGTTAGATACGATTTGGTCCAGAACTGAACAACTGAATAATTTCTTCTTAACTTTGCTGGGGAAACAGTGGAACCAGCTAAAGGACTCCTGGGGAGTCCCTGGATCGACTGAATCTCCTAAATCTAGCAAGAGGAAGAGCAGCTTAGTGTTTCCATGATTGAATTTGTGAATAAACAAGACATTAAGTCATATCGATCAAATGTGCTGGATTGGGCCACCGTGTTTGCAACCTTTATTTTGAAAAAACACAATAACTACATCGCGACCGGAAGTTACCTTATTATGTTTGCTACTGAACCCGGAACTTTAAAGCGGCACTCTGAAAATGGCAGGGGTGTTTGAGGTGGAGGTTGATGGTGTAGATCACGATCATGGACTGGAACATCACGATGAACCAAATCAGGTTAGGGTGTGACAGGCTACACCAATGCACACGACGAACTAAACAGATGTGGGCGAAATTAAATCATCCATGATGCTGCCAACATGGAAATCTAGACTTCTGCCGGCTATTATCGCCACACGGGGTTAGCCTAACGTTAGCAGCTAGCGACTGTTTTTCCATCTGTTTTCCAGCAGAGGTATGGTGTCTTGGTGAAGTACATTGTCCATTGAATGCATTCGAGTTTCTATAGACTAAATCGTAGTGCAGTCGAGCAACGTCCCGATCTTCAAAGTTAACGCAAAGAAGGCTAAGCTAGCTGGCCAACTATCCAATCATCTACCAGATGTATTAATAAATTGCTCAAATGAGCTGATGTGGCTGATTGGGTCAAAGGTGACTGCGTGCCATTCAGTTTTACGTTCAGGCTATTTGTCACATATCAGCGTCAAGTCCTCCTGACAACAGAAAATACTTCCCGTCTAAATTTTTCTAAATTAAAAAAACTGGATTTCAAACTTTTCAGTGTTATAGATCACAGAATAGAATACATCTACAGAGACAAGTATATTTAATAAACGAAACTGTTTCAAAAGCTAACGTTACCAGCATTCAGGTATGTACTGGGGTGCACCTAACAGGCTAGCGTCGCTACTTGTCTTTCTCTATGCCTGCAGCATTGGAGAGTTATTCCATTTCACAGTCTGATGACAGTGGAGACAGCCAAATTGTTGCATGGCTAACAACCCGTCAGGCTGACAGTTAGATTTAAATACTTGGTTAACTGATTATCTAAATGTATGTGGTTTGAATGGGGGATGTTTTTGTAGCCTGTTTGTGTACATTGCTCCCTCTCTGTGTGTATGTATAGCCCTAGGCTAAGAGAACACATATTGGACTGTGAAATGCCCAAATGTGATTATAGAAGCTGAAAAGCTACGTTAAACTACATGGGAGAAACATTTATTTATTTTTTATAGCTGTGTACCAATTTGTGCATCTACCCCACTGCCACAGCCAAACACTGGTAATCCTCCCAATTCATTTTTTTGGCCTATGCTAAGGAGATACAAATGACAAGTAAAAATAATAACCGAGAAAAATACCAAGCTATTTAGAAGTGGGCTTGAGCCCATAGCTGGGTACCGGTTTGTACAGCTGGTCTTGATTCAAATGCATCTCAAGAATAGATGATATAAGAAAGGGTCCCCAATTACATTGATTATAAGACAGTAAAATATTTTAATTTAATGTCTGAATGACATGATGAATTTCAGCCAAGCCTACGTAGCAAAAAGTCCAATAGCTTGGCTAAATGTTATAACAGTGGTTTAAAATGTTTTTATTCTTGTTAAAGGTAGGTAATAGTAGCCAGTACTACAAGTTGCCTTTGCATTCTGGCCAGCAGCACAAATAAGTATGCACTACTACAGGCAATATCCCCACCTTGGACTTCCAAGTTTAGAATTTCCTCAAAGCCTCAATGAAACTATGATTTTATTGTAAGATGTGCTCAGTAGTTCATTTTGTTAAGTGTTCTGCGAGGAAATATTGATTGTAATTGCTTTTTCCTCTCTTTTAGCTTGACCTGTCCAAACTTTCACCGGAAGAGAAGTGGAGGTTAGTGTGTTTAGAATCCATGTATCACATACATACCAGAATTATATTGCTCTTTCTGAAATGCATTCAGATGAACTGACAGACCAATCTGCACAACATAATTATTACTGCAAGTATTGCACTTGTTGCAAACATGTGTAGCCTGACTCATTCCAAATGGGTTTCATTCAAGCTAAAACAAAATGCTGGTGTCGTGTATGGACAGTTCTTCACCCACAGGAATTGATGAGTGAGTGCTAAGTCCATTGAAAGTTGGACTCACCAGTGTTAGATTTTTTGCCTCTCGTCCCTTTGGTATAAAGCGATCACACACTGGCTGGGTTGAAAAAACACAAAGTGTGCTGTGTGCAGTTTACTCACGTCACATCACATGATTGATGATTCTGGATATTGAAGTTCAAATTTGTACCTCTCGCTGCTAATTGGAGCTAACAGTAGTACAGCTTTAAAGGCACTCTCACCTTGTTATGTGTCAACAAAGGTGTGCCTGCTAGTTACTTATCATTAGTTGAGTATATGTGTCTTTTTCCACAGGGTGGAGCATGCAAGAATGCATGCCGAACACAAAGGCCATGAGGCCATGCACGCAGAGATGGTGCTGATACTTATTGTTACTCTGGTCGTCGCTCAGCTTGTCCTGGTGCAATGGAAACAAAGGCACCCCAAGTCATACAATGTAAGATAAAAGGCGCATGAGTGCAGAAATACCGTGTGTGTGCATGTGTGTGTCAGTGTTTAACATGTTCATCCTGAAACCATTCCCAAATGTGACTCAATATTCCCAAAGTGAGTGAGTCCAAATGAAAAATCAAGCTTTTTTTTGACTGTCATTTATGCTTCTTTTAGAGGTTGTGTATATTTCACATTTGAACTGTTTTTATTGTGTGTAATGAGTCAAGTGAACTGCTAATATCTAATATAATATAATGTAATATATTTGTCATCTTCCTTGATTCGGGTGTCAGTCTACTTATTTGATGAGCATATCAATAATGGTTGCCCCACACAAAAACATTGCCTACGTAAGTTTGGGTGTGTTTGACATCTTTATTCCAACACGTATCCTCTGCTGTTTTGTAGCTGGTGACGCTTTTCCAGATGTGGGTAGTTCCTCTCTACTTTACCACAAAGCTTCACTGGTGGAGGTTCCTGACCACATGGTTCATCTTCTCTGTCATCACAGCATATGTTTCCTTCCGTGCCACACGCAAGCCACTGGACTGTACCACACCAAGGTAAGAATTCTCTTGTGTTGAGTTTTTGCTGTACCCCATCCTCAAAATTAAGAGTTATGCCACATTGATAGGATGTGAACTACTCATAATGTGTTCTCACTTTCTGATTAATCATGTCCCCCTTTCCTTTGTCTTCTTTGGCTAGGTTGGTGTATAAATGGTTCCTCCTCCTCTACAAGATCAGCTATGCCACAGGAATAGTTGGCTACACTGTGGTCATGTTTACACTTTTTGGTATAAACTTAATATTCAGGTATGTATTGTCAGTTGTACATCGTTGTAACACTTATTAGTTCTAAATTCATGCTTTCACAGTTTGGCAGATTTTCTAAGCAAGGACTTATGCGTTCATTTTCAGTCTTTCATTTTTAAGCATATTTAATTGTGTTGTAAACTAAGCATATTTTCTGAAGAAGTATAGTGTCTCTTTTTGGGGTGGAATGGTACATAATGTCAACAAACTAAACCACAGACACACGTGGAGCAAACATATTTGGTTTAATCATGATGAAAGATTTTGAAAGCTACTTATGGGTTGTGTGTTACATATTTCAGAACTGTTAAAATTGCCAGAGTAGAAATTGGCCGTCACTTCAAAATAAAACCTTTCAAACTGTAGGCTACTTGTTTACAGCAGTTTAGCTGGATGCAGGAAGGCATGCATGCTGGGATAGGCTCCAGCCCACCCGTGACACTGAATAGGAATAAGTGGGTATGGAAAATGAATGATTGAGGAAGGCTCTTTTACAGCAATTAGCTTTATTGCAAAAGCTAAGCTAGCAGGCTTGCCATTTCAGGAACTCTACCCTGAGTGTTGAAGGTTTTGTTAATCTGGGTAATTTATTTAGAATTTAAACATTATTTTGAAAAAAAAAAAAAAAAAATACAGGAAGTGTGTATTCCCACTCTCTGTTCTAAGTGTAGCCCCTGCAGGCCACTAGATGTTGCTGTTTTGTCTTTTTTGTGCCCCTTGAGAGCAGCATCCATAGCACTATTCAGCATTTTTTTCCCCTGTATTTGGTGAAAATGTATTTATTTATTTTATTGCTTTATCTTGTAAAGCACATTGTAATAATAATATGCACATTCTTCTTATAGTTATGATTATTATTATTATTGTACTGTAATAGGCTGTAATGGTGGACCTTCTTGTGTTGGCGTAATATAATGCTGTTGTTCAAACAAATAGCGCTGGAAAACTTCGATCAGATCCTGTGTATTGGGAAAGCTAAGATTGCTGTGAGCAGATTACATTACATTATTACATTACAGTCATTTAGCAGACGCTTTTATCCAAAGCGACTTACAAAAGTGCATTCACCATAGGTAGTCGAGAGAACTACTAGTCACCAGAAATCGTAAGTGCATTTCCTTCCTAAACAAGCATCTAAGAGCAGAACCAGTGCTAAGGTAAAAGTGCAGTAAGTTAGCTACCTACTTTTTTTGGTTTGTTTTTATTACATTACAGTGAAAGCTGCATTGGTTTGATAAGAAAATTTGAACTGCTTAAGTTTTTTGTCTGGATACTAGCCATGTATAATGGTGATGGAGGAAGGCATGCTGTCAAAGCCAGAATGAAGTAGGGTAACACTCGCTGCCACGTCAAAAGGCCAAAATGAGTGCTATGGAAAAGGGACGCTCTTCTGGGCTGCAGGCGCTATCCTTAATTAGTGGAACAAGCCCACTAACAATGGCTCTTACTGTATGTGTGGACTAGTTGCTGGGGCAAACAGGAAGTCCTGATATGCGCACACATTCTTGCCATGGGCTTTCTTTCTTCCTTGAATAGGTGTTGCTTTTTTGTTTAACATTTCTAAATTTTAGCTTGATGTCAACAGAAATTTAAAACATATATCCATGTTTTTTCCCCCACAAATTGAAACTATGATTTCATAATACCTCCAGCTATGTAAACTGATCCCAATAATAAGGAATGCCTTCTCTGTCCAGAATAAAGCCGGAGGATGCAATGGACTTCGGTGTTTCTCTGCTATTCTATGGTCTGTACTATGGGGTCCTAGGAAGGGACTTCGCAGAAATGTGTGCAGACTTCATGGCTTCAACAGTGGGGGTAAGTGGACAGGTTGTTAGATGCATTATTCCATACAGTACCTCATCCTCTGTTGAAAGTAATCTCTGTAAACTGTAATGTCATTTTAATTATGTCTCTATCTCTTGTTCTTTTTTAGTATTACAGTGCATCTGGTATGCCAACCAAGCACCTGTCAGATAATATCTGTGCTGTGTGTGGTCAGCCAATCCTTGTAGATGTCAGTGAAGAGGGGATTATTGAGAACACATACAGATTATCCTGCAACCATGTGTATCCTTCCTTTGAGACGTATGCAAGAAAAATACATATTTTTCTATTACTAACTCTTGAATCATCGAAAGTCAAGATTTGTTTGTTTACATCGAAGTTGTAGCTGTAGGATTTCCTAGGGAATATACCTTGTGCTCTATTATGAGGCCAAAGGGGAATTGACCTTTAAACTTGACCTTTACGTCACTATTGATGTCTGTTAATCTGTACCCATACTGCTTCCCGTTTTCCAATTATCTTCTGCTATTTATTGACTGTTTCCACAACATGCAATCTTACCCGGTCTCGGCTTGCAGCTTGCACGTCAAAAGTTTTTGATTGTTTGGGGAGGTGAGAAGGCTGTAATTGAAGCTGGATGAGAACCAAACAAGTACTGCCTGATCCGCCTGAGACATGGCCGCCATATTATGCGTTTAATAAAACTAATTGGCTGTTTTTGTTGGGATTCTCCCATACTTCTCCAACAACTTTCATGATCAATGCGTTTTGCGTTTTTGCTTGCATGGTCAGTTACTGATATTGAGTAGGATAACGTCACGGTAATAACAGCGCCTCATGTTGGATTTCTTTTTTTGAGTAGGGCAGTGGCCTCCATAATGACAAGGATCCCATCAAGAAGTTGTTGCTCAGTGGTTTGAAGCTATGCCATGGCCTTGTATAACAATCAGACATAGAGGTACATGGAGCGTAATGAGTAGGGAGACCGTCCTTCACCTGAAAGGCCTCGGTGTCTTTGATAAAGGTGCACCGATAGTATCTGTCGTATTGGAATCTGTGGCAGTGCACCTCCCAAGAACTCTTACTCGAAACAGCAATACAATAAAATACTTTTCCGGCGAGAGGAAGAATGTCTTCAGTGTAGCGATTCCTTGTCAAGCATTATTGAGAGGTGATTCTGCCTTCAAAATAAAAGTGTAAAATTTGTCACTGTCACTTTTGGGTGAAAAAACAAGACAGCAATTATATCTTAATTTACTATACAGTCCCCCTTAAATATATTCACTTATGTACTTAATACTCTGTAATATTGTAGTAATGATAAGCTGCAACATTCCTCATTAATATAGGTTTTATTTAAATGTGTTTAAATTGATTTAAATGTTGACCAGAAGGCATTATTTTGTCTGTCTTGACACTAGCAGGTGAACCAACATGAAAACACCAAAATGTTGCCATTTCTGAAAAACTAACCGAGATAAGCAGGGTTGAGAAATCAATTTAACTTCAAATTTAACTGATAGGAATGGGTGACTTTGGGTGGAACAGCAAGTCGAGGTCGAGTTGGAGAATTGTACAGTGTTGGAGGTTTGTGCTCGCTCAGTGATTTCTAGTGTTGAAGGATCTATGCTTTTATAATCTGGTCCATTTGTGAACATTTAGGCTCATGGGTACTTTTGGACGGTTGATGTTGATTCACATTTTCTTAGCATTGTTATAATATGTTTATTTTGTTAATGTAATATTTTTGCAACAGTAAGTTGGTGATACATTTTGAACCACCAGAGTTGTATCTCTAATGCTCACATACTGCCACACCAAGCCTTAACTCCCTGACCAGGTTCCATGAGTTCTGCATAAGAGGCTGGTGCATCGTTGGAAAGAAGCAGATGTGCCCGTACTGCAAAGAGAAGGTGGATCTGAAGAGGATGTTTAGTAACCCGTATCCTTTTTAATTCTTTCGTTCTCAGTCAGCGTAATCATTGTTTTCTGCTGTCTTCATATCGTGTTTCTATCACTGTTCTGCCCAAGTCGCGAGGATGTTTTTACTGTTTTTTCACACAATGTCTTTAATGGAAGATTTTTTTCCCCAAAGCTGTGTTCTACACATTGACCTACACAGGACCAGAGATCTTGAACCAGTTTAAAGGACATGATAAAGCCTGAGACAAAATTTTGATAACAGATTTTCAGGCATCTAGGTGTAACCAATGTCCAGGAAACACACACATCTGTATTGTACAGGAGAAAGGTCTTTCTTGTAAATGATAGGAAGTTTGGACAGTAAGGTTGAGGTGGATTTTTCACTAAGTACATTACAGTCTGTGTGGGACAATAGATGAGACATTTACAGTTTATGTAACTACTAAGTTCCTGTTCCTTTTTGTGGCTCAAATCCAACACCTCAAGCTGCCATGACAACCGTACACCACTGCTCTGTTTTTACACAACAAATAATGTCTGGGCATGTCCCATCACTCATATGGGTCAATACAGCTGCTTATTCCCAGTGCTCATTCCAGCTACTGTCCAACTGTTGCTTGCTATTCATTACGTGTTTTATTTCCTTAACCCATTTTTTAAGCTGGGAGAGGCCGCATGTCATGTATGGACAGCTTTTGGACTGGCTTCGGTACCTAGTGGCCTGGCAACCTGTTATTATTGGATTTGTGCAAGGTATCAACTACGTCCTAGGTCTGAAGTGACCTGCGACTGTAGCACAAAGGGACACACGCGCCATACTGAGAAGATGATGCACTGGCTCAAAAGACTGGGAGCCTAACAATGAACTAAAACACCAATATAAAATGTGTCTATACATGTACTTTTTGTATATATTTATAGGCACAAAGTATGTGTATTTACGGTTTATTTGAATTTTACTAGTAATCTGTCTGTTTTCCAGTTCTTTCTTCACACAACGTTACACCTTAATGATTGGTTTGTACATCTGATGGCCTAGTAAAGCAGTTCTCAGATTTAATAGAGGTGCTTTTGCCAACTTATGTCTTAAGTGTTTCTGTTAATGTATTTGGCTTCCACAATGATAAGTAGTTAAAGGATCATACTGGAGTTATTTTTTTCTCTCACGTCTAGGGGCATTCACTATCGCTCAGTTCCGTCCATTACTTCGTATGAAATTATCAATTGAAATTTATATAACTAATTTCTCCTGGTGCCTCCAAAATGCATCCAGCACATTCTCCAGAAACTTGATTTTTGTTTTTTTTGTCGTCAGTGTTAAATATGTCAGCAGTCTTGTGTCAAATACTCGATTAAACTGTTTCAAATTGTTTCCAGAATTTGAATTTGAAGGACTGACAATTCTTTCAAGCGCAGACTCTGAGTCAGTTTTGCCCTGTCCATGTACGTATTGTGCGAGTGGAGCAGACTACCTTATAAACCCAAAGCCAGACACGATCTTGTGCAGCAGCAGCAATGTCCTTAAACAATTGCTTAAATTCTTCTGATCAGGTAAATTAATATTTGGGTTGACACACTCCTTTCAGTAAGTAAAGTCCTCTACTGTCACTGGTCTGCTGTGAGAATTTTTTACTACTACTAAAATGGAAGCCACAAGGTAAGCGCAACCCAATATTAAAACATTGACTCATAAATTGTCTGAAATGATAAACCATGTAGGTTAAGTCTGAACAGATGAGGGGGAAAAACTTAAATGCTAGAATGATCCTTTAACAGAGTGGAGTGGTGGTAGAGTTTTTTTATGTGTGATGTGTTAAATCCATGGTCCCTTGTTAGCGGATGTCCAGGTCCAAAGTTACTGTCAGGTTAGTGTTAATGGTCCTTTTCAAGTACTGATCACAGTATATGCTGCATACTGCCAACTCCCAGAGAGATGACGTCTCTTCTGAGAAGCTACCCTTAGGTGGGTCCCTCTGTCAATCAAATCAGCGCTCTGTAAAGGACTGTATCCAAGAAGGGTTATTTGATCTTTCAGTTTGTCTTTATTTGTTGTCATGCTGTTTTCATCAATGTCTGTTAATAAATATTACACGGTTTAGATCATGTGTACCTATTTTATCCACCAGTCTCTGGGGGTAATGTTTGTTAAAAAAAACAAAAACAAAACATGGATGAAATAATTTATTGACACCATTGGAATCACAAGACTGGGTCAGGGGTGTGAATTAGTCAGCATGCATGATTTATATAAGCATTACCAAATGGTTAGTGAACAAACTATCAAGTTTATGTGGAATTCCCCTACATGTGCAACTATGTTGAGTGGGTGTAGGGAAGTGAATTGTGTGTATATATAGTAAAGTGTATATAAAGGAAGAACTACTAGCAAAAAGCAGTTGGAGTCGACATGAAGCTGATACGAGTTCTCACAGGTAACAACTTATTTCCCATTAATCTTCACTTAATTCTGGCATTGGTTAAGAGTGTGCTATCTTCACAGCAGCCTTGGGACCTCTGTACCTGATGTTTTCAGATGCCTCCACAGGTACGTTGTGTGAATCAGAACAAAATTGAATTTTTTTTAAAAATATTTTTATGTTATTAATGAAAATTCTTAAATTTCTAAAGAGGAATCTCCTGAAATCATTGGCCCAGACCATATCCAACTGAAAGCTTGTCCAGGTAATATTTGTTTTTAAAGTGCATGTATAAACACCATACTGATAAAAACAATGTTTTTGCTTTTGAATATCTGTTGTTAAAGATAGTGTACATATGTTGGGTGGTGATGCAGGTCTGAGTATATTCTGTTGACAGGAAAGCAGCTGGTTCTTGACTGTGAGGCGTATCCAAACTGTGAAGATGATCTGACACTTATCTACTGGCTGGTCAATGGCTCCTTCCCTGAAACAGCCTTCACCAATGGTAGAGTGGTAGAGACAGATGAGTGAGTTTGATGAGTTTATCATTTGTACCTTTTACATTTTTATTGGAAATGCCCTGAACATCGGCAATCATTTAATCACCATACATACGTGACATGGATGCAATTTACAACCTGTCAGCAGTCAAGCTGGTGTACATGCTTGGCTTCTACGTCATTTTTACTATGACGGATTTCGGTTACCATGCAGTCGGCAAATATTGATTATGTCTATAGAACACGTCATTGGAAACAACCTGTGGATGGGCTGTAATAAGTGCTTGTTTCAGATCAACATCGAGCGGTGGTACAATCCTGCAGAGAAGTTTGGTGTTGAAGAACGTCACATCAGAGGACCTCACATCCACCTTTATCTGTGTGGTGACAAACCCTGCTGGGATTGCCGAAAAGCACATAACACTCAAGAAGTGATTCCAATATAGGAACAGACTGAATATTACTGCAGTAATAAACTGTAATTCTCTAAGCACTGTGTTACACGCAAAGTTGATCATAAACTGAAATGGGTTATCTGTGACTTTATTACATTGGGTGGAACTCAATGGTGCAATGAAGTGAGATGAGAAAATGTATGCACCATGTACGTGTTGAATGTAATCATACTCACATGACAAGCTGTGACACAACAAAACTTGTTCATGAATGTTGTCAATAAAACAGCAATTAATTACATTGTTTGTGTATCATTATAGTGTCTGTCTGCTGGGAATTTGCCATCTCAAAATCTATATAGAATTTTTAGCCTATGAGACGCTGCTGGAACCATGTGGCTACTTTCCTAGAGATTTATTTGTAGTCTGATACTTCTTTATTCATTCTAATTCAAGTCATATTTCATTTATCAGTATTTTCATACCCATAAAACATAGACACTGAACTCCAAATGACAAAGAGGTTCAAGTGCAGGCTCTCAACTCTAATCGTAGTGCATTTCCAGCCAGTAAAAGAACTACAACATAAACTAAAACTAAAACATAAAAACAAGCAGGTTTTTTCATATGTAGTAAAAACAAACCTTAATGGGCAATGACCTCTGTAAGTCCACGTAAAACAAAAACAATCCCTGTAAACCCATTAAGCCATAAATAAGATTCTTTTGCATCAGTGTCTGTAGAAATGATTGGAGGCAGCCTGGAGTACATAGTTGGCTGAACGAGTATCTGAGTTATCTCAGCGTTGCATCTTCAACATGGGTATAAATGACTTGAGCAGTTTTTCTAATTTTCCTGGAGCTCCATAGAAGCCATAATGTTAATCCTGAAGCTCTATAGCACTTCACTCACTATAACTGAGTTGTCAGTGTTGATGCTGCCTCTGACGCTCCCACACCCAGCTCCTCCAAGCAGTGCTGCAAGTTCGCCTGATTTCCACAGATCCTCTTCCTGATGTGGGTGGCAACACTTTCAATGACAGGGGGCCACTGCACTGAAGAGGTGATGAATGGCTGCAGCAGCTCTTGGTTGGTGTTCAGTGCCATTCCCAATAGGAATCGCAAGAAAATATCCAGTCTTCCATCTTGAAAATGCAGGCTTCTATCCACTGCACTCTTGAACAAACGGTGTGCTTTGAATGTCCGTCTCATCTTGCCTTTTAGTGGCTGCTCAAAAGCATTCTTCCCATGGTTTCTAAAGGAGAGAAACACATAGAGGGCAGCCATGTACTCCTGCACGGTGCTGTGGATAAAGCAATAGACCATCTCATGCATTAAGATGAATTGCTCTATCATGAACTCTGTGCACAGGCCACTGTTAACCACTGAATCCTCAAGATTTAAACCACTGTCTTTCCAGTGGGACATGGAAATCTTGGTCTGGCCTTTTTCCAGCATTACGAAGGCTATCTTTCCAAGTTTCATGAGGAAGTCTAGCTTCTCCGCTGAGCTCTGAGCTGGAGCTCTCGAGCTGCTTGAGCGCAGGAGCACCAGCAGCAGCTGTGTGTACATGTAGGTGATGCTCCTGGGCAGCTCTGCCTGTGACCCATGCTTCTTAAACGCATGCTGGAACACATCACTCAGCACTGAACAAAACAAGGGCAGGTGACACATGATGTGCAGGGTCTTGCAAGACTTAAGATGGGCAATAACTCGATCCGCTTGCACTGGGTCTTCAAACCTCTTCTTGAAGTACTCCTCTTTCTGAGAGTCATTGAAGCCACGCACCTCTAACACCCGGTGCGCAGGCTCTACAGGAATTCTGTCCATGCTTAAAGGGCGAGAAGTGACCCAGACTAGGCCGGTAAAGTTCCCCTTGATGAGGTTGACCACCAACACATTCAGCGGGGTGGGTCGCGTGTGGTCATACATGACCTCAGTGGTGCGCAACACAAGCTTCTCATTGAACTCATCAAGACCGTCACAGATGAACAATATATTCCCCTCAATCTTTTTCCACTCCTTCAACTTTTTGGTTTCTGGGTAGAGTTTGTTTACTAGCTCCACCAAGCTCATGGTGGAGCCCTGGAAGGCATTGAGCTCTCTTAATGGCAGTGGAAACAGTAAAGAGATGTGCTCGTGGGACCGTTCTTCAGCCCAATCCAGGATTAACTTCTGTACCGCCATCGACTTCCCTGTCCCTGGCATCCCAGTACTCAAAATACAGCTCACGCAGCCATTCAAGAGCATTTCAGTACTCAACATATCCTTAGTTGAAATCAGGTTCTCTCCTCTCCGATTGGTGTTCATTTTTTCTATGTGCCTGATCTCGTGTTGAATATTTGGGCCGTTATCCCATGTTGATGAAATGTAGAGATCAGTGAAGACACTGTCAAAGGCCTTCTCTCCCTGCATAGACGAACCCTCACGTACGTTGCTGTACTTCTTCTTCAGAGTCGTTCTTAGGTCAAACTTTACTTCATCTGCAAACAACGAAAAGTTTAGGAGAAAATCTCACATCAGTGTTTCCAATGAACACTGAATTGGGTGTTGTTTTATTAAATCAGAGCATAGTGAAGGAAAAAGCCTACTTTACTGCTACGTAGAGCAGGGGCATGCGTACTTATAATGCACAGGTTCTGGAGATAGTCTGCTACCCAGTTCAGCTCCATTTCCTGAAGGAGGGCTTTGGTGAGCTGCAGAGACCCTTCCAGATCGTAAGACTCCAGCAGCCTGTCCACCAGGTCCACCATGTCTTGGGGAGGAGCGCTGAAGGACTGTGGGTAATGCTTCCACAGAGTCACTTTAAAGCACTTCAGGTTCTCCTCTGACAGCTTCGTTAAGGTTGCACTTAGAGCCTGAAGAAACAAGTATAAAACTAAGTGCTATCTTTTTCAACTTGATGGCATTTTCAACATAATTTGTTATAAATTGGCAAATATAAATGAGCCTACACATTAACACAAACCTTGAAGGTGAATCCCACTGTCAGAGCGGGGTGCCTAACCTCATTTGGGTCTCGGGTTAATTCAGGTCTTTCAGGAGGCTCTGAGATACAGTCCTCTTTGCTCCGAACCCTGGTGAGGACATAGTAGGGAGATTGAAATATGTTTTAGTACCTTTC
>CABFOQ010004686.1:5156-19340 GCA_900660455.1 Gephyroberyx darwinii | reverse complement strand
AATTAACTTGGTAAAGAGGCGGATTAGTTAGGCCTTTAAATTTTATGCAAAACCATGAAACTCCCCATGTTTCCTCTCCATCATTTAGCTGCCAGCTAAACTTGAGCTGAATGCTTGATTAGGTTTCGGCCCAGGAACACACTGAGGCTTGATCACGTGTATATGATTGGTCCACAGTGATGAAAGGAAGAGATGAGTACAGAGTTGTGGATGAGTGAGAGGAAAAGCTGCAAACAAACTAACTCAGCGTGTGAAGAGAAAGCCTTACAGGGGCTACTCTAAGTAATTTTAGTCTACACCAATTCAAAGGTACTTCTATCAAAACTACTAAACTTAATATTGTTTCATGGTCCAAAATAGATTGTTGGCATTCTATAAGTATTAAGCAGCACTGTCAAAAAACACTGATCACACTTACATTCAATTTTTTTATCTAATAGTTTGAATTAGTAATATATTCCTCCTCAATTATTATGTAATGTATGCTTGCTATCAAAGTCAATAAAACTGAATAATTGGTATTGCGAAAAAACTATTTTAGTTATTTGTAACATCAAAATGAACAGAAAATGTATATATCAAGTCAAGTCAAGTTTATTTATATAGCCCTTTATCACAAACAAGCCTTCACAAGGGCTTTACAAGCCTTTGACAAGCTCATAGACAATCAGATTTATGACAGGCAGTTATCAAATTATAATCACATCTTTTTCAGTCAATTCGGCTGACTAGATTATTAAACTTGATGACAAAATGTGTTGTGATTTCTTACAGCCCTACGTTTCCAGAGTTAAAGAACAGATGCTGAGCCAAAAACAGATGTTGCAGACTGTTAGATACAGGGAAGCAGTCAGTTTGTCCCAGTCTGCTGCAGTTCATCAAATGCACAAACAAAGACATCACACCTGCAGCACGAGTGGAAGTTTTACAACAATGGGAACACAGCCCTAGACTTTTGTTTAAAGGTGGAAATGCACCTAGCAGATTACTCAGGACTGTTGACAAAGGGGAACCTGTCAGATTTATAGTCTGATACAACTAACAAGACAATGATGCAGATTATTAGGCATACTAAATCTTAAAGTATTCCTGTTGTCCTGTGTTGTTCCCTCAGGCCTGGATGATTGCCTGCAGCAGTACATCAAGACCTTTGAGAGGGAGAAGGTTGGGGGGGACCAGCTGCTTCGTATCACCCACCAGGAGCTGGAGGACCTGGGAGTCTCCAGAATCGGCCATCAGGAGCTCATACTGGAGGCCGTGGACTTGCTCTGTGCTCTGGTGAGTCCAAGCATCTTATAATCAGTTCACACTATTCTGTGTTATCGCCTAAAAGAGTCACATTTCACTGTTGTGTGAAAGCCTTGTGACTCCAACTTAGGTGGGTTTCATGTTTTCACTTCAATGGAAGGATTACATGCTACGGGTAAAGAAAATGCTCCAACCTCTTGCGCTGATGAAACTCTTTCAGAACAGGTCATCAAGCTGAAAACAAGCTGTTTTTCTTAGTTCATGAAAAGTTGACATTTTGGAGATACAAGGTTTTCCCACGACAATGTTGATTGAATTGTATTAAGAATCACTTTATCCTTCTTGAAGCCTGGGATCCACACAAACACAGTGTCACTCAATATAACCACAGACGGCTTCATTCATTTCTTTTTAACATTTTTAACAGTGATTTAGATTTTTTTGGCAAGTTAAATATAACATTCCTGCAAATATTACAAGAGCTTGCAATTTTGACCTTTTGACATTTACCACAGAAAAATGTTGTATGTTGTAGGTCACAATTTCCATAAATCAGCAAATCTACCACATTTAATAGTCTGATGATTCTCTACAGTCAAATCTTACAGCTGGCTTTTATGATAACATGGATTATAGACTCTTCTTAGGGTGATTTCTCAAGTGTTATGTTTGTCAGCATGGCAGATTGCTGTTCTGCTGATTGGGTTAATTCATATGAGTGCTGCTGAATTAGTGAAAGCATAATATTTGTACTAGAGGTGCAATATTAAAGCCACAGTATGTACGTTTAAAATAAACATTAAGACAAATTATGCACTCAGCCCCAGTTGCAATCGGCGAGCAATGACAACTATGAGATTGCCAAGATTCTGACATTTATTTTACTTATTTATGTCCACCCAACATGGGGAGAAATCCATCGTAGAAGAGGAAGAGACAACAATTCCTCCACCAACGGTAGCCTCAATAGACCAAAATGCAATGCTGCTACAAGACATTTTGAGTTTTGAGTTAGGGCCGCAACTCTTTCTTTTTTCTCGACTGGAGACTCTCGCTCCACAATCCGCACATAATACCCACAGTTGAAATGCTCAGGCATGTTCTCTGGGGTTTGTCGAAGGGCATTCTGGGAAATGTAGGAAATCACTAACTCAAGTAGACCAGACAGGTTGAGGGAAAGTGGCCACAACAAAAAGGTAAATTACAACACTTCATCACAGATATATAACAGTGTATCTGAGGGTGGAACATATTCAGGATAGTAAAGTTAATAAATTACCGTTCTTGCCCGGGGCCAGTATGGAAATTCTGGTATTCTTTCTTCTTCTTTTAGGAATATCAGTTATTGTTTTTATGTTTTGGCTGTAGGCGTATAAAGCATCTGTGGTGATTTCTTTCCATTTTTATCTGCGTGCTGAAGGCACAGTCATTCCCCATAACTGATTTAGATTCAGTCAGAAAATAAAGAGATTGTGCCCGGGATTAATCACCACATTTAGAGATGGTTACAGTTGTGACGCACTGAACAGTGAGACTGAGAAAATATATAAGGAGAAGGGAGTTATGGATGAAAATCGGTGATGAAGTGGAGAAGGTGGAACAGAGGGAGAAGGATATGTTTTAGCCAAAGAGACCAAGAGAGTGAGAGAGAGATTGGATTGAGAATTAGTGGACTGAGGTCACAGATGTTATGTGAATCTAAAGCTCTCTCATCCTCCATCGCTGTACCGGCAGCCTTGCCTCAGTCCCCAAGCCCCTTATGTAACTGGGATTTAGTTTTAAGTCTCTCAGGCACTGCTGTATTAAATATGATTACTCGCCCTCCTGCCACGCGCCCCCCTCCCAAGAAACACTGACATGACAGACGCCCACAGGCCTGCACGTGCAGTGTGGCATTGTGGGTAATGAGTGTTCCGCTTTCCCCAGACATGCAAAGTGACAGCTGGAGGGGGGTGGGGGTGGTCGGATGGGTCAGTGGTTTCGTTCCTCACATTTTCGTCATATGAGCAGAATCCTCTGTAGTACAACAAGGTGGGTTGTTCCCCTGTGAGCTCCTTTCACTGTTCGCTTTATTTACAAGCCAAATAATCTCCATTGTCTCCATATTCACTGTGGAGACAAAAAAGGTAGTGTACTCTTCATGTTTGGGAAATTCTTGGATCGCAGTGCATTTAAAACAATGAAAAACTGCCCAAAAAAAGCAAACTTAGTTAATAAATACAGTAAACCTCCTCTACCCTTCAGAACTATGGGCTGGAGACTGAGAATCTGAAGACACTGTCTCACAAGCTCCATGCCTCTGCCAAGAATCTGCAGAACTTCATCACAGGGAGGCGTCGCAGCGGGCACTACGATGGCCGCGCCACCCGCAAGTTGCCCAATGACTTCCTTACCTCCGTGGTGGACCTCATCGCTGCTGCCAAAAGCCTATTGGCATGGCTAGATAGGTGAGATTTGCAAAAAGTTGCATACACATTATATACATACTGACACATGCATAAATACACATTCACGTACACACTCATGCATACATGCACAAGCACACTGTGTCCCCTTTACTTTTTGTAGCTGCAGTTGCTGTCATTTTGGCTCGGTTATGGACACAGTTTTGGTCCTTGGACAAGTTTTAGCACTAAAATTGTTGATGCTTTATTATGATAACAGTGCTAATTCTAACACAAGCCAAATATCAACTCTTAACCCTAACCTTAACTACACAATCCCACAATCTTTAACATTAGAAGATAAGAAGCAAAATATTAACTTATGTCTGGGGGATTGTTTGAATTTCACAACTCACATTTGCAATTTACCTATACCTGTACAGTGAATATAGTGGAAACACTGGCACACAGTATTGAATAGGATGAAGCAATGTCATGGTTTATCTGGCACGACGCAGTGGTTAGTGCACGGCGTTCTGGAAACTCTAGTGTGTGTTTTTTTTTACCACATAAACAGAAATACTTTTTTTTCTTATGTAATTTTCATGACCAGTCAGCTGACAAAGAAAAGATGAGCCAAGGCTTTATATAAGTTGTTTTTAGAGGGTGGCTGTAAAGGCGCTGAGCATGTCTATTCTCGTTATTCTCCTTTGGTTCCCTGTGTGATTGTGCCAGCGTGTGTATGTGTGTGTGTGTGCGCTTGTGTTAGAAGTTTGATTGATTGATTAATACTGGTAATAGGCATTTGTTAAAAGAAAAAGACTTAAAATACTAACTGCTTGTTGGCACCATAACACACTATGGATTTGTATACCAGCTATAGTGCTCAGATTCGGTATCCTAAGCAATCTCACAGGCTCGTGATTGGACGTTTTCAGGCCACAGTACGAACAAAGAGCTGAACAGTTAGCTCGACTTTGCTCAGTGTCAGGTATTATTGGCTTTTACCGTGTTCGGTGAAGGAGCTGTTTTATACACATGTATTAGCCACCCAAGTGTAGTTCCCGCAAGCTGTTTAATCAACTGCATCTGGACTCTTTATAGCCTTTTGAAGTCATTAGGATATATAGTCAATGTACAGAAACAGCGTATGAATATTGCATTAAGATCCACTGCGTATTGACTGTATTTGCCAATGACTGAGGCTAAAGGTAAGAATGATCTAACGGTTCATTCCAGGTGTTACTTCTTTTTCAGGTCTCCTTTTGCTGCAGTGGCAGACTACTCCATAACGAGAAACAATGTGATCCAACTGTGTCTTGAGCTCACTACAATTGTACAACAGGTAAAAAAAATCTTTCTTAGTTGATTTTGATTTTTCTTTTTGCACAAATTGCATCTGTGTACTTAAATGAGGGCATCCTTTTTTTAATGTAGTATAAAAAATGAATAACAACAAAAAGCCAAATACAGTCAGGCTCTGATGAGGACCATCGGATACATATGAGTCAATGTAACTTTCGATTATCGTTTCAATTATCAAAGTTGATTACTTCAGTCTAGTTGAGTAGCAGTCTGTATGCTATCTGCATACAAACTGGATCAGTGGCAACGAGAAGCAGATAGTCTGACTGTATTTAGACACTTTCTACTGTTTACAATCATTTACAATTGTCAATTATAATAGACAAAAGAAATACAAGTATTTGAGTGGTACTTGGCTCAGCAAAAACCTCATTCCTTCTTTTTCTCGCAATTGGTCTTGCTAACAGAGATTAGATATCAATGTCACTGTGTTTCCCTATGCATGCATGTAAGTATGACAGTCAGCACTCAAAAATAATCAGACGTCAAAGAAGTGATGTTTAATAGCTTTTGTCTTAGGATGGTCACCATAGGAGAAATTGTCTATGTGGAGTTAAGAGGAAAATAAAAGTGAGAAAATGAAAGAGAGGGTGGAAGGGAGAGAAAGTTGAAGGCAGGGAGGGAGAGATGGCGAGAGCAAGTGAGAGTGAGAGAGAGTGGGAGAGAGTGAGACAGACCTCTGCATTGGTGACTCATTTGTTTTGTGTTTGTGCATGTATGTGTGGGTGTATTGGGGGTTACAGGTGCCAAGCCGCTCCGGTCTTTGCATACATCCACCTACAGCAGAGAAAATCCCAATAATAACAACATTTTGACACATTCTCGCGTGGTAACAGTGCTCTTTAAATGTTCCCCAGGACTGCTCTGTGTACGAGACAGAAAACAAAATCCTGCATGTGGTGAGTTGCCCACTTCATTCCCCTTCATCTCATGTAAATGGAGCTACACTGCTCACGCTTAAAGATGGTGTTGATCCTGAACATCTCCTCCTTAGTGTAAAACTCTGTCTGGAGTGTGCGACCACATCATCTCCCTGTCCTCGGATCCCATGGTGTCCCAGGCTGCCCATCTGGAGGTTGTGCAGCTAGCCAACATCAAATCCACTGAAGGATTGGTAAGACTATGTTTAACCTTGCTCTCATGGTAAACAGAGAAGCACACAACCTGCACTCCACCACACAATATAAGTAGGCTTTTTCAATCTTTTGTTAAGATTTGAACAAATAAACACAGGGAAAAGCTACCAAACAAAAAGTAAAGCACAAAACTACTAATAATGAGAGGTCGATAAAATCTGAAAATCAGCAACAATGTGACTCAATCTAAATTATCCTGTAGCGTGTTGATTTGTCCTGTAACTATGTCTACTGAACTTCAAACAGCATGTACTTGCCCCTTTTACCACCCTGAAATCCATGGACCATGTACAAAAAGTAGTTCTTAACCCCTCACACATTATGGCCAGTAATACCATCACTATGGTATGGAATATGGAGCCAAAGCATTAAAACAGTGTGCCTCTGTCCAGTTACTGTAGCTGTCCCCTGACTGGGTTTTGGTGCCAGTGGGCATATGAGTCGACTGAAAATAGCATGAAAATAAAATCCATTTGAAATGGGCAAGATACAGAAATTAGCAATTTTCAAAGTAACAACTGATCTATCTATGACCATGTTTACTGGCAGACAAGACACTCTGTTTGCCCACTGTGTAACCATCAGCTCTTTGTTGGACTCCTCCATCTTAGCACTGACCTACACTCAGCCATGAGTATCCTGCTGGGGGCTACAGTAAGAGCCCCACCCCCACATAAGCGCTGGTAGGGGCATGGAAGTTCTCTCATCCGTTCAATACAACCTGAACAGAACACTGGGCCAAGTGGCCTAAAAATAAACCTCTTCCACTCTTCTTGGAGACTGGCATGCTGTTTGCGTGTGTAGGTGTGTATGTGTGGTGTGCGTGCGTGCTTGTGCACGTCTGGGCGTGTGTGTCTGTTTGTTTGCAATGCACTTTAGGCTCCTTTTAGTGAAAGCTTAAGTCTTAGCTTCTCTGCAACAGACCCGGGTCAAACAGTATTTGCAAATAATTCTCTTGTGTGTTTCTGCCTGGAGTGCCATTTGAGTGGGATTCACCACATCAGGGCGGCACAGAAAAATATTTTAAAATGCTTCCCCTGTAATTATCTTAACTTTCTGGCACACATTGTATTGTCTGATGAGACAAATCCTACCCATCTTGCACTCCAAGCAGGTCTGGTCTGTTCTGGCTGTGGGGCTGAACTGAATTAACTGTGTTTGTGTTGGAGTTGGCTTTAAAATGTAAATGTGAATTTGTCTCCCGGCTGTCTTTCTACAGGGCATGTATATCAAATCAACCTATGATGGTTTGCATGTGATCACTGGGACTACAGAGGGAGTAAGTACTAGCCTTTTTTAGAATGCTGTGTCAGATATCACAATCACCTCTGCCACGTGGGATGATGTGTGTCTTGTTTGTAGCAGCTATAGTGTGTTTATAACTCTGCCTCTGTCTATCCATCAGTCCCTGGCTGACCGCTGTAAGAAAATCCATGCTGGGGATGAAGTCATCCAGGTCAATCATCAGACAGTGGTGAGACTCTCTTGTCTGAAGTTGCAAATTATCTTTTGCTGTAGAGGAATGAGCACACATGCTGTTTTTCTGCTTCACATTAATACAGTTCATTTGTACACATTCACACCTGGGAGCTGACCAGTACAACCACAGTCTACCACTGTTGGCCACTAGCACAACTGGAGCTCTCTTTTGGGTTACGTGTCTTGCTGCAGCGCACCTACTGTAGTTGTTGAGGAAGTGGATATGTTTCTCTGTTCACTTTCCCAGCCCAGATTTTCCCAGATGGTCAGTTCAGCATAGTCGGTAACCTTTTTCCCAAGCTGGGACACAGACCCGTAGGCTACATTCCAGTCAAGCAGTGGATACCTGCTTTGGGCTCTTAGCAGGGCATGAAAAAATACTCCACCATATTCAGTGTGGTTCTGATCTGGTAGAGGTAGATGTTGATCACTGCCAAGGGACCTACAAACCAGATGTTTTTGAAGTGTGCATGGCATGGTAACTTGGAGGAAGTGAAGGCAAATAGTGCACACCGTAAATACGTAAATACTTGCATATGCAGCAGAAAGAGATGCAATGATGACAGTTGCCCAAGTTAATTTATAACAAATTGTATGCAATTCAAATACAATTTCTGCTGGCAGTAATCTCTTCCCATAGATCTGTACTAGGGGTGTCACTAGTGGGGAGGAAGAAGGAACCCCATCCCAGCTAGAGGGACCCTTCAGAGAAACAAGGTGATACTGTTAGATCCATTACATTGCAGCACCTCTGATCTCTACTCGCAAGCAGATAACAGGTTAACAGACTCAGATATGGTCACAATTTCAAACATGGGGAGCACAGTGCTAAAACATAGCATAATGGTAGCGGAGGGAAAGAAAGCTCCAGGTCAGCAGAAAAACACTGGGGCTTGAAAACACACCAAGGAAAGAAGAGGTGCTCAACTGAAAGAGTTGAGGGACCTATGATTGATCTGTAGGCAGCTGGGTGAAGTCCAGTGGCAGGACACAGACCAAAGTTTGCAGGATATCAGCAACCCTTTCCATGAGGAGGCATACGTAGACACTGACATCCTGGCTGGTGAGGGAAGGGTCTGTCAGCTAAAGGAAATGGAAAAAAGGTGAAAAAATGATCTGTGGCAAAAAACTGTGTGATTGAAATGTTCCTAAAAATAAATAAAATATAAGCTAAAGAAAAGGGAGCAATTATTTGGTACCATGGAGCACAAAGATTTGGAGGCGAGATGGCATATCAAAACTAAATAACTCCAGGCAACAATGACAAATTGAACTTGTGGTGCAGCAAGGCTCGAGAAATGGGGAAGGCTTCCGACAACCAGGAAAGGGTACGAGTGTAGAACAAATAAACTGTTACAACCATCTGATAACGCTAAAGAGAGCAGAGAATCTTCTCTGGAAATCTGAATGTACAAATCAGGAGTCACCACTTTAAAACAACACACAGGCGTGGATATGCACAGGGATGTTTTTGGCAAAAACAATCTTTAAATCAGGAAATAAAGCAGCAGCTCTGGTTCTGAAAGCGAGTGTGGTTCAGCGTACCTGCCTCCTTAATGCAGTCTGTGTAAAACCCTTCTGTGTATTAGCTGTCAGGGTGACAAATTACTTTGAAAGGACCAAACTGATTGCTAGGTCAGTACACAAAGTTTCTCAGGCTGCTTGGAATACACAAGGTGAACTGGAATCAGCTGAGAGAGACAGAGGGAGAGAGAGGATATTTCTCCATAAAGTGGACCTGGCATATTTAGTTCAGCAGCAGACAGTGTTTCTGTGGGCAGGGTTATATTTTGTGCCAAGCATCATCAAAACTGGGTTAACGCCTACTTACAAGACGTCCAACTGTTCACCGCACACAACACCAGAGGTTACCACAGCATGACAGCACCTGTAATTGATATCGTGGAAGGTGTACAATCTGCCCTTTGGCATTCAACTTTTGCATTCAACTTAGGGCATCAAAAATAACCATCGGTGGGTGGAGGCTGCAGACTTTGCTGTAGCTCCCGACCATCAGGGCATGCATGGATTGTTACGATAATGACTACAGCACCTTGCACAAAATGCCTGCTGGGGAAGCTGAAAAACAGCATAAAATGGGCTAAGACATGAAGAAAAGCCGTGCAAATCAAGAGGTCTCTCTTGTGTGAAAGGGAAACTGTCTGACTAAAAGTTTTAGTTTGAAGAGGCAATTCCAACAATATCTGAGGTTCCAAAAGTTGAACCACCTTAAAAGATGAGCAGATGCAGGAGTTAAGGCAGGATACAACTAGAGATACATATATGCTTTGGTTCAAGTCATGCAGACCTTCAGATAAGACAGATTTGTCTTTGTCTATATTCAGACTTTGGTTGAGTGGGTTCTTCACTCTTGCATTTGGTAGCACATCCAAAATGTTGAAATCTGCCATTTGCAGTGACTGCCCCATTGTTTGCCAAGGTTTTGTTATCAGAAAGTGTTTGGAGAGTGGGGTTTTCAATGCATCTCACGTATCCCCTTTAAAAAAGCACTCAACCTCAATTTTGAGAAATTGGATTGGCTTCAGGCAATTTACTGATGCATGGATATAATAGCCTAGTATGGAGGCTTCATAAAAGACGAGATTTACTGACTAAAACCATGTAAAAACTCAACTTCTCCAAGAGATATTTGTCCTACAGCACTTGCTGTAGGCCAGCATTCGTGAGAAGATGAATTATTTCAATTTATAATGGTGGTCTATCGCATCTTGAAATGGGTTTGTCTTTGCCAGTGTGTTTCTACAATGCCTGTAACTTACCAATCTTTTGATATATAATGTATCTCTTATCACGCTTTGGCTTGTTTTATTTTAATACGACCCCTGCATTGCTTTCTTGCATCCTACTAAATTGTCAAAGCACTTAGCAATAAGTGACCAGCTTGTAACTCCTGCCCAGCTTGTTGTTAATGCACACTAGTGCAGATTGTGCTGTGTTCTCAGTCAAATACTCTTGCTGTCTTGGTAAGGATGATATGGGCAGCATTTTTTTCTTCTCTTATTGCATTTAATGCTATGCCTTATTCCTTTCCCCTTCTTCTGTAACAGATGCTATAACTGTATTGACACAACCAACATGTCATTTCTCCCGTAGTGGCCATTGCAGCTCAAAGCTGCAAAGTTGATAGACCGAAGGGGTTCCTTCAGGTCCACCTTATTCTGAGCGTGATCAACTTGTCAGATTGTCTGGTTCAAAAGGCTACATGATATCAATCAATGCACAGCGAAATTAATTGTATTTATTTATTTTATCACCATTTGTGATTGTGACTTACAATACTATCAATAGAATTATATCTAGTCATCATTATTTGTAGAGAAGAGATGGGACGGGGGTGTTTGTTTGTTCTTCTGTCCATCTGTCACGTATCATATCTCAGGCACCACTGATTGGATTTTTATGACGGTCCAGGAGGGGACTGCATCATTTGTGGGAGACAACATGTTTACTGTTGCATTTTAATTATTATGAATTGTGTATCCAAAAAGAATTTAGTGGTAATCTGCAAGTTCCTCATTTTTGATTTTGGCAACATCTCTGGTGCGAAGCGGTGTTGCTGTGGTGTTTCTGCACTGCACTTCCCAGAGATCAGGATTATCTGTTGATGAAGTTTGAGTCTCTGTAGGTACCGTTCTTTGTCGGCTCATGCTAACTACTCAGTTCTTCTTCTACTGTTTATTCCAAACGAACTGCTGTTGCTGCTGCTAGAAACATAAAGCGCATCACGTCCTGTGCAGCAGAGGATTTTTCCCAGGAAAGACCTACCTGACACCTGGCGTTTAGAACAGCTTTCATGAGAGTGTTAGGCACATGTAAAAAAAAAAATCCGTAAAGCGAAGATGCTTACAAAAATAATTAAATGAAATTTCTACATATCAGACAATCATGCAGAAAACAAAAAAATGGCACAGTACTGTATATGTGACAGACAGTTGCAAAATGGACATTTATATGAAATTGTCACAGATGACAACTTGGAAGTTGCTCGTCTGAATCAAAAACATCGCCACACCTGCATATTGGGGGAACCCATAACCCTGTTGTGCTGATCTATTCTAGGTGGGCTGGCAGCTGAAGAACTTGGTGAACTCGTTGCGTGGGGACCCTGCAGGAGTTACTCTGACGCTGAAGAAGCGCCCACAGAGCACGCTCACCTCAACTCCTGCTCTGCTGAAGAACATGAGATGGAAGCCCTTGGCTCTGCAAGTATGACCACGATTTCCATTCTCCACATTCGTAGATGTTCGTATGTGTGTGTGTGTTTGTGTGTGCATGTGTGTGTGTATACGCATGCACAGTAGTATGTGTGTGTATATGTATATTTTTGTCCTGCTCGAATTAAAAATAAGACAATACAGACTCCCAACACCAAAAACCTTGATCAGCCCATAAATGTCCTACATGAAAGCAGAGCAGAGGGCTATATATACCGGAACTGTACGACTGTGTTGGGACTAATTCCCTGCACCACAAAAGAGCGCAGTGTGTCTTATTCTCTGTCTTTCTTGTGTACATATTTTGTCCTAAACATTTGTGTGATTGGAATGATGTGCTTAAGCTAGACTGGGTGGAAACTGTGGAGAATGTGCCGGAGAAAATGCTTCCCCCCCCAACCTCACCAACTGGAGCACATCACTACTCAGCCTCCGTACCCCTTCCTCCTCCTTCTCCCTCTCTCTGCTCCTCTGTCCTCCTCCTCCTCCTTACCACC
The DNA here is from genome assembly GCA_900660455.1 of Gephyroberyx darwinii. NCBI lineage: Eukaryota > Metazoa > Chordata > Actinopteri > Trachichthyiformes > Trachichthyidae > Gephyroberyx > Gephyroberyx darwinii. The sequence goes on along the minus strand of CABFOQ010004686.1, from coordinate 6,996 downwards.
GTGTGCTTCCCTCACATTCCTCTTTTCTACCTAAATCTAATTTGTTCTCCTGGCATTTTAAGGAAAGAAAAGAACAAAAAGTAGAAAGTTTGTTCCATAATGTGACAAGTGACTAAAATTGAGCATGTCCCGGTATCCTGTTGAGTTATTGAAAAGAACATTGGACTTGTGCATTGGAAGCCCTGCAGTAAGTCTGGCACACATAATGGTTTTATGATGGAGAACATCTGCTGATAATACCTCTCTGATATTAGTCAGCTGTCGTGTGCATTTTGTTGATATTTTCTCAGTGCAATATATTAGCATCATCTGGTGAATTGGTCTTCTATTTTAGGCATCTTAAAAAGTAGGTGTTCATTTTTATACTATATACAAATTATATAAATATAATTTGCAGTATTAATACATTCTTAAATATTTAATATTTTGAATTGAATATTGAATTATTTTGTTAAAATGACAAAATAAGTAAAAATGACTAAAATCATACAGCTTTGTTTTTCATTATTGTTATTAAAAAATGTTATACCTACTTTTGAAACTGGTATATTATCATTGGAAAATAGGTATCTTGTGACAGGACCTCTTGCAGTGTTCAGCCTAAGTAGATCATTGATTTTGCAACATCCTATTTTGATATAATAAATACAGTTACAATTAATTAACAAGACAAGACAATGTAGAACATTTTAAAAAAAATTAAAAAAAAAAAAAAGCCAGATAGAAGATATCATAAACTCATAAGAAACAAAAGTAGCCCGTCTGCATGTACTGCATGTGACCCAACAGGCTATCTAGGCTGTGACCAGATTTTCCTTGACCTGAATGGGAGGGATGAGTGAACTGCACACCAACTGCCCTGCATGCTGCTGGTTAGAATTGGAGCAGTCTTAAACGTACAGTGCATTGCTCATTCCATGCTAGAGATGCTCCACTGCACATCCTGAATCGTCTCCTCCCTAACTGATTGAGCTGCTATGAGTTCAAGTGTCAGCCCACTCAGTTATTTCTCTTCACCTTCTCTCTCTCTCTCACGCTCTCGCTCTCTCTTTTTCACAAACACACAGCCAATCTTCCCTCAGAGCCCCAGCAGTAGTGTTGCCACACCCACTAGCACTCTCAGCACTCCATCTAGGAGGGATAGCTGCGCCCTGCAGGACCTCTACATCCCCCCTCCGCCAGCAGAACCCTACACCCCCAGGTGGACACATACACACACACACACACACACACACACACACACATACACACACACACACAGATGTGTGTGCATATAAACTGCATGCTTTAATGAAAATGCTGCTGTCACAAATATGAATATGTTTTGTTGTTGTTTTTTGTGTCATGTGCAGTGATGCAGAATCTTCATTGCCGTAAAATGTCTTTCCTTACTTTAGAGATGAAAAGGGAAACCTGCCAGGGGACGATCCCCAGTCGGACGTCCAAGTTACTAAGGGCTCTGAGTCACCGAACTCCTACCTGGACCAGGAGTGTAGGCGGCGCTTCCCTCTGGTGGAGGAGGACGCCATATTGTACTGCTACGAGTACGACCAGAACCACGGGCTGTCACCAGTCCGTAGGGGGAGCACGCCCACCTATGGTAAGGCCTTGGCCCCGTCTGAGGACTCCCTGCTCTAATCCCCGTGTGAGAGCCGTGGGTTCAACCTATCGCGAATGTGATGCTTTTGAGATGTCTGCGTCTTTTAGATGTTTGTGGGTAGCTGTGCAATATTGACGTTGCCTGCGCTCTGTGCTCCAGGCAGGCTCAGGCCCATCTCAATGCCGGTGGAATACAACTGGGTGGGAGACAATGAAGACCCGGCCAAGCTGAAGAGAGAGA
>CABFOQ010004676.1:33111-52018 GCA_900660455.1 Gephyroberyx darwinii | reverse complement strand
AGGCCAAATTTGCCCACCAGCCTGTCTGACCCGCTGGCTCGCGGAGCCAGTGAGCTTAGCCGATCAAGTCAGTTTTATCTAGGTCACTCTCAGTGCTAGCCTAGCTAGGAGGCCAGCTCTTGCAGCTGGTAACGTCGGTGTGCCGTGACCGGCTAGCTAGAGGCCGAACTCTCTGGCTCTGGGAGTTCGGTAACGCTGGCTTGCGGGCCAGCTAGCCTAGCTGATCAGTCAGTTTAACTAGATCACCCTCAGTGCAGCCTAGCCAGGAGGCCAGCTCTGCAGCTGGTAACGTCGGTGTGCCGTGACCGGCTAGCTAGAGGCCAAATTCGCCTGACCCGGCATTTTGGTAACGCTGGCGTGCCGAGCCAGCTAGCTTAGTCGGTAGTTCAGTCTAATTAGATCACCTTCACCATCAGTGGCAGCGTTAGTTAGGAGGCCAGCTTGCCTACTGGCAGCTGGTTTCGCCGGTCCACTGCGCCGGCTATCTAGAGACCATTCTCGCCTTCTTCGGCGAGTCTGGTAGCGCCGGCCCGCTGCAGCCAACTAGCTTAGTTAGTCAGTTCAGGGCATTCAGCTCCCTTCCTCCCTGCCTCCATCTCGAATCGGTAAGCAATTTTTGGGGGTTCTCCTGTCTCCTTCCTGTCCCCGGGAGCTTCACCCTATTGCTGGATACCACCTGGAGTCTATGCCAAACTTCTGCTTATGCACATTTCTCTTGCTGTCAATAAATGTTCATAATTGCAAACCTAGCCTCTCATGATTGAACTGGATGTTCTATCCATTGCCATGTGAAGATCATGAAACATACAATGTAAAGAGATCAATCAGAATGACATATAACATAGCTAATAATTAAGGTGCATTATCAAGACAATAAAGCCATGGTATGGTGTATAAAAAGCTAGTGGTCGTCTTGGGTGGTTGCAGGGATTAATTGTCAACAATTCATTGACTGTGGCACAGAGGAAAATGTAGCAAAGCCAATCACAGAAAAATGCTTCTGAGTGTGTGGGGAGGGATGAGGAATTTTTAAAAGAGCAAATTACATGGGTTATGCACTCATGCCAGGGAAGTTCACATTTCAAATAATCCCTACTAGAAACCAGAGCAGTTGCAGGCTGCATATTGTAAGACATGAGGGCATAATTCCCACGCAATTCAATATCCATCGAATGCCATCCAAATGACATCATAAATTAGACACATTTCATTTGCCAATTCTCCATTGAAAGTGTTCCAACTAAGCAATATCTCTTTTTGTGCATGATGCCCTTATTAAAACACAGGATAATATTGGCCATACATACACAGAAAAACACAAATTAACTAACAGTGTTTCCTAACCCTGGCCAGTGTTCATGTATGTCCATACCTATCAGAGTTTATTATTTTACACTTGATAGTTTTGGACACCCACCCCAGAACCATGTCAGCTCTATAATCAAACAATTCTCCAATCAACACTTGCTAACTCAAAATAATTGGTACTGAACAAAAACAATAAGGCAGGTTAGTAATAGAGATGCTTCCTTCCTTCAAGTAAATGAAAAATACAAAAGCACAATATTTCCATTATTTCAAGTCTCATGCTATCATGGACCGTATTTATTGGCGATGATAACATTGTTGCGTTTTGCGATGTTTACGTTGTTAGCAAGATTGTGGCCTGTAATGAAATGAAGACAAACAGACCCAACAATTCACAGCTTGAGGATAGCCAGAGACTTTTAATCTACATATAACCATGTTGTATGGACTGTATAAAAGCCGTAAAGTAAACTTCACTTAACCTGTGCTTGAGGTAACATGCGGGACATGTTAACACTCAACAGGTGAGTCAATGAAAAGTGCAATCTACAAATTATACAGCAGTATTTTGTTTTCTAAAATAGAATGGAAGACAAAGAAGAATTTATTATTCTTTATTATTATTTATTATTATTATTCCACAATTTTCACATATTCACAACATGTTGCATTACTGTGTATTTGAATAATAAATAACATTTTGAGCTTTTTTTTGTCAAGAAATGCCTTAAGTGTCAAGCTGGGTATATCCAGTAAGCTCCAGCAAGGTATGTCTGGCACTGTAGGTTTAGCTGGCTTAAATTCAACAGGGAGGCTTACATTCTGTTTTAATGCTAGCACTGCACAATATTGATTCTTCCTGTGTTATAAGCCCTGCATTCGAAGGAAGCCGACCAGATACATTTGTATTGTACTCACAGCCATCTGCCCATAAGCTTCCTCCACATGAATCAGAAGTTCCACTAGGCTGATATTACCCTCAAATGTCACACTCCCAAACACAGCAGATATACCGTTATGACTTACAGTCAAGAACCTATAGGACCTGTGCTGAGGCTCAAATTCAAGGGGATAGTGAATACAGACAATAAAAAAATAATACAAAATGTTGCTTCCAATCAAAGACAAAGATTCAGCTCCATCTTAGAAACCAAGTCTTTTGGAACATTTGGACATCATTTATTATCGTTGAACGTGACCAAAATCAGCATATAGTTCCATTGAACATTCTCTAAATTAATCTACTTTATGAGTAAACTGATGTCTGTGTCTTGATGTCTGTGTCTTGAAACTAAAATCCTTTTGTGCAATGAAGCAGAATACTCGGTTATGATGGTAAGAGCACATGAGCCAGTGTGGAGTGGGTAGAGAGTGCATGGCATTTAATTGGCTCATATTAGCTGGTTGTAGAGGCAGACAAGACCTCCAGCTTGTCTTAATCCATCAGAGGCGCTGTTGGAACAACATCTAATGAGGGCTGCAAACTATGCTTTCTCCCATTAATAACAGCAATTTGCCAAAATGCAATGAGAAAACAAAACACAGCCAATGATGGACCGGCCAAAAATGTCCCTGTTATTGTGCTCTATGATTTATGGCTATGGCCTACCTTTGCTTAGATGTCAGTGCAACTGACTGTATGAGAAAAATGGATGGCTGAGTTTCTCGGCTCTCTTCCTCTTCTCTGCCTCTAAGCAGTGTAAACAAACACAACTGATTTGTAGTGTCTGAGACACATTTAAGCATTATCATTCCCAGTAAGGGAAAGGCTGCGTGAAAAAAATATCTCCCTTTTGTTCCAAAAAGGGATTGCAAGGCTGGAGAATAGATGTACTGTTTTATGTAGAACCATTTGTAGTATAAAAAAGACAGGATAGCACTGTTCTAATGTAGCGTACCGACAGATATGTTTGTTCTTGTTTCATGTCTTTCAACTCAACAAACTTTAAGGTTTTTCTTTTTTTACACAACACCGTACATATACATATATGCAATGTTGTGCATTATGAAATTCCAGCAGTGTGGACCTTAAAGCTATCCGGGAGGGCAGTCAATAAATTCAGCTCATCACAGCACTGTTAATGCCAGGTATGGCTGATTTGGAGGTAGGAGCTTAAGGAAAGTAAGTGAGTGATGTGCAGTTGATGGGAGGAGAGGCTCTATGGAAAAGGCATGGCCAACATATTAATACTATGGAGGTTTTTGCCACAATAACCTATCTATTTAGAACCCCTGCATTTATTCATTGTAGGTCCCCTCTGAAAAATTTAAATTCCAGAGCCTAAGGCAGACAGGGGTATAGATTATGTAAATGGAGTATGTAATATATCTTATTCAGACTATTCTCACTAAAATGATTCACTAAGTGGGTAACTTAGTGGCAATTAAAACTCTTGAAAAACCAGACAGAGGATCTTAGAAACACCTTCACTGCCTCATCCTTTTCTATACCGCTGAATATAATATAGATGAATTAAAGGGAATAAAGAAAATATGAAATTTGTCATGGGGCAAAAATGGAATCCCTCTTCATATTTTTGGATAATGGCCCCAGAACCACCTTGTGTTAAGTACTCAGTATAATGAACGTCACAAACTTATATCAAGATTATGAACTATTAAAGCACCCTGTCATAGCATACCTGAAAACCTCTGTTGGCAGCCAATAACAACTGTGCATAGTTTAAAACAATTAAATTGTAGTTTAAGCCATCAGACCATGTACAGGTATGTATGATATGGCTGTGTGTTGATGTACAGTGTAGATTTACGTTGGGAAAGACAGTGAGTGCACAACACAACTCATTGACATCTATTCATAAACATGCTTGGTTTTTATGGGCATAATTATGCCCAAATAATCTAAGGGCAATGACCTAGCATAGTAAGAAGGCTCTACTGTATAAGTGAACATTGGAAGTTACTATCTAATCTATCTAATATCAATTTTTTTTTTTCTTCTAAAGACCTTCAGATGTAGTTCTGTAGTGCTGTGGAGGGCACACATGATGCACAGTTACTAGTGCACTTGATCAGAATGAGACATTTTCCACCAACAAGCCCTAACACACAATAATTCAGATGCATATATTCAACATCAAGACACAAAATCAAAGAAACAAACAAATCATCTTCAGATGGACGTACTGGTATTGTGTATTTTGGTGTTGTTGTGAATTGAATGTGCTCACCTCCAAGTGAATTTTGTGTATTTTCCTTTTTCTCACATAATATTATATAGTTATTTTATAGGCACACTTTAATATTTGCTGAGGGTGAAGAACCCAGCTACACTTGTTGCACCAAATGTGCTGAACATTATTATTATCGTATCACTCTCTGCCTCAAACAACTTGTAAAAGTCCAATGATGTTGACAATCACATGGCTGAATAAATTTTGGGGTGAAGAGTATTCTCTCCAAAGACAACACATCTCAGGTAGTGATTTGTAACTGAGTGTGTACAAGCAAGCTCAGCTCAGAAGTGCTAGGTGGAGGAAGAATCCATATGACTGGCGTTGATTTATGCTGCCCAAGAACACAATCTGTGCCTGTGGAGCAGGTCTTCTTTTGTAAATAGGATGCTAGGAGCTGATGCGTTTTTCAATCAGAGTGATTTACTGTTTAATGACATGCTTCAGCTTTGAGAGTGTCAGCGCCTGTCCGTTATAATCCACCGCCCTCCCACAAGCCCAAGCTGCAATAGTGGATAGCAATCACGAGGAACCCTATCAGCAGGTCCTCATTCTGAAGGGCTGTGGGCATATGGAATTTTCACGTCATCAATGAGAAGAGTTGGGGCCAGCGAGGAAATGCAGCCCGCCTTTTCACATGGACTTAGTTAGATTCAGTGGTGTGTATGGCATTGCCACAGCTAGCTGGCCAAATATAAAGCAATGAAGCCTCTGATCCCTCCATATCCCTCCCTCTCTTTTCTGCCGCTATATTAGCGCACCACTGCTGTCAAGAAAAAAACCTTGTTACTCTAGCATTGGTAGTTTCATGACCTTTGGTACCATGAATCCTGTTAAAAACCCATCATATGATTCAGAAAATGGATTGGCATCATTGAAGAAACAAGCATTTTTCTCTTACTTCCTGAAAACCTCACTTTTTTTAGATACAAGGTTTTGTCAAGCAACCGCAAAATAAGGTTGAGTGATGCATTCCCAGAGAAAGACAGAGGAGGACCACTTGTGTAGTGTGTAACCACTCCTTAGAGAATAGGACTGCCAGACCTTCTATGACCACACCTTTAGGGAAAATTACACAACCAGCAGTGTCTAGTTTGGATTACCCTGAAAAGAATTGCATGTGCAGGGACAAATGCGCCAATTGCCAGTGTGTTTCCTCTGGAGACCCGGCAGACACCAACGGCACACTAAACTGTAAGGCCTAATATAATCATTGTGGTTGTTTCGCCTGCACATATGTTTCTTCATATTTCTGGACTCTATGAAGACAAAAAGAAAAAAAATAGGTTGCCCTAAAATGGGGGAGTCCAGGGAAATCAAACACAATATGACAATAGGAAACACAGTTTACACGGACCCGACTAATTGAGGCAGTAAACTTTTCGAGACAATTTTGGTACAGTCGATGAAAAAGTAAACTTGTGAAAGAAGGACAAAGTTTTGACATGGCAACCTGTAGATAACAACATCGAACTTTAAACCAGTGTTTTTATGAACTTAACAAAGAAGCTGGCTCTGAACGTCAACAAAACCAAGGAGATAATTGTTGACTTCAGGAAATTCAAAGTGAGCCACCCCCCGATCATAATCGAGGGAAAGGAAGTGGAAAGGGTCAACTGCTTCAGGTTCCTGGAGATGCAAATCTCTGACGACCTCACCTGGAGGTTCAACACCGATGCCATCCTGAAGAAGGCTCAACAGCGTCTTCACTTCCTGCGATGTCTGAGGAGATGGGGCATGTGCACACAGATGCTCGTGAACTTCTACCACTGCATCATAGGAAGTGTCCTGACTACTGGCATCACAGTGTGGTATGGCAGTACCACCACTCAGGACAGGAAGAGGGTTGTGAAAGCGGCACAGAAGATCATTGGTGTTGAGCTACCGGCCATCAGTGACATCTACAGCTCGCGCTGTCACAGCAGAGCCCACTCCATCATCAAGGACTCCAACCACCCTGACCAGCAACTGTTCTGTCGCCTACCATCACGTGACAGGTGGCGGAGCATCATGACACGCACTTCACGGTTCCATGAGAGCTTCTACCCCGAGGCAGTGCGTCTGTTGAACAATCCTCACCCCTGACCATTGTACAACCCCCCCTCAGGACTATCTACAGCATCAGTCACTTTAGTTAACTACACTTTACTTAGCACTGTTCACTTTAACGCTGTACTTGTCACCATGTACATACTCTGTATATATTCTTTATATCTCTTTTTTTATTCAGTGTGTTATTTCAATTTGTATAGTGTGTGCTGGCGGAACGATCAGGAGTAAGAATTCCAATGTGCTTGTACTAATAAAATGGCTAATAAAACTCTTCAACTTGAACTTGAAGAATATCCATTTATTATTTTCATTGCATTACCTCAATAAACACAATAAGCAAGTTATTTTTTTCTTGTGCATTTCTTACTTTTGGATCAATACACACAAGGTACTGGTTTAGGAAACAAGATATATACAGATGTACAGAGTAATCCGTCTAGTAATATCGATCAGTATTATCAATGCCTGTCCCTTTCAGATAAGCCAATAAAATGTGAGTGAGTCTGATTTGATTAGCAAGCCTTACTGGCTACAATGATGCTCATTTTCATAGTGTGGGACACGTAGCTGGTATGTGTTTATGAGAACTCACTCAATGTTATGGCTAAGTTAATTGAACAACGTGTATTTGTCATTTTTGAAAGACTATGCAACAGGATAAGCAAACCTACATTACTCCTGTTAGCTAAACAAGCTCTGTTGATGCAGTTGAAAATGATTGTTATCAATGTTATTTGGCTGCCAATCTCAATATTTTGGGGCGCGATCAACCAATTTCTGCTCATGGCGATTCAGATACATTTACATGGGGGGAGCAAGACAGCTGTATCTCAAAAACTCATGCATCTACAAATATTTTAAAGATATTCTGTGAAGTAGTGAAAATGTGGTCAGACACGATAAGAAGTTTTAAAACTAGTTCCTCCCACAACTCTCTGGCCCCTTTATGGCCTTAAAGTAACACTTTTGCAAATGCAAATCATCTACTCACGGAGCTGATTTGTAGTGCCACTATCTACTTACCTTCATGTCAGTCAAAACTCCATTGAAGTTTGTACAACTACTAAGCACACAGTGAGTTAGCCACCGGAGTTAAATCTCAGGCTGCTCCTAAACAATTGAAGTGAACGAGGCTTGTTTGTTCAGAGAACAGTTACGTGCCTTGCTCCTCCAACTGAGGAGGCTGTGGCACAAAACAGCAAGAGACTGCAGGGTGACGCGACAAGGCAGACAACCATTCAAACCTTCAAACACAAGGAACTGTCAGTGAGGTAAATATAGGAGGTAATGAGGTAAATATACTGTTGGTCTTTTTGGATAGATAACAGTGCAATTTGTTTGGCTACGAAACACGATTATTTGATGGTCATTTTATGCCCCTTTTGGAAGTCAAAACAGAACCTTGTTCACCAATTGTTACGGAGAACGATATGACTCCAGGGGATAACTCCCTGTGTGTTTGGTGGTTGTATGAACGTAAGCGGTGTTTGGACTGACATGGGAATGACTAGATAATGATATCACACCTGTTGGGATTATAGAGAGTAACACTTCGGTAGAAAATCACAAGTAGGTGGTAAAGAAAATTACCTTTTCAAACAGCTGTCCTATCTAGTTAGCTTATCTGCAGCTAGTAAAATAGCTGCATCTATCTACCTTGAAGTGGGAACTGTCTAAAATATGTCTGTTATGCATATGTTGCTGGAAAAACTAATTAGATATCTGTAATAGAAAAGTACAGTGATAATGCTGACTGTAACATCCACACTCCGGGAGTTTATTTTTTCCAGTCCTAGTGGTTTAAGAATGAATAATACACTTGATTACATGTGTAATAAACTCAAAACATGGCGTCACCCTTAAGTTATTTTGAAAAGATAAATAAAAAAACACTTTATACACACCATTGCCCATTTAAACCTTTTTGATGTTCTGAGGCTTTTCCAAAAAGCTGCCTAGAAGTATGTTATATTTTTCTATTACTTAGTCTAGAAAAATAGTCTAAATACAACCCCTGGAAAACAAATCCACATCAGACAAAGACAAAGTCAAAAGACAAAGCCACAGTACAGAGGAATACAATGTAACAGCCTTGGAAGTAGATATTCCAATCTGTTTTTAATAAGGTAAACAGGACCTGAGCAACAGATAAATAAACGCCTCAAAGAAGTCATGATGCTATTACCAAGGGAAGCAAGTTATCCCAGTAACCCAGAGACAGAGACTCACTAGGATATCAATCACTGTTTGTGCATTCAATCTGTAGACCCCTGCATCACCACAGGTCATGAGCAATGGCAGGAAATGGGGGAGGAGATGGGGGCAGTGTGGAGAAATGGCCATTCTGAATGTCAAACGGGTAGATTTGAGGAACGCAGGCAGCATACAGGGAACATAAACTGCAGAGTGAATTTATCATAGCGGAATTGCTGCCATTACAAGAAGGCCATTTCATGGAGGCGAGGCAGTCCTGTTTCAGTGACTCTTCACAACATCTTTGCACTGGTGTTCTCTTGTTTCCTCCTTTCTAAAGCCTCACTCAAGCACTACACTCGTCCCAAGCTAAAAAGAGTATATCCAGTTCATCCTTAGGTGACAAAAAAACAAAATAATGGAAGAAAAATAATGTCAAAGTGACCTCAATTAAGAGATCGAGACTACCTACAGGGTTGTGATGGTAGCACAGCTCATCATTGTTGTTGTATAATGCATTTCTATTAACTCTAGTAGCCTTCAAAAGGAGTCTCCCCGGGGGTATATCTTCACCTCTTCTGCTTATGGTGCTGTATATTCCTCCCTCTCCAACTGAGACAATGGTACACAAGACACAAAAATGAGAATCCATCTCTATCACCAACGCCTTTTGGCAACTTCATTTAAGGACAGAGGAGACATCATGTGCATGACACAATGAATCATTTTACAGCTTAGGGGTACAGGGATAAATGTACAAAATTAGTAGAAGAAACTGAGAAAGAATCAGAGAGAGAGAGAGAGAGAGAGAAAGAAAGCAAAGAGAGACAAAACCCACAGAACAAATTGCAGCACTTTTAGTTAAGTGCCTCTCAAAAGAAGAGTCATTCTGCTTTTTGTGATATCCAGTTCGTACAGCACATGGTGCGGTCCTCAGGGTCTTACAATTGCACTGCAGCAAAAACTGCAGACTTATGATCAATAAAAAAATCTAAAAGTAGCAAAGTTGAAGACATCAAATAATTCAATATCTATCATAGCACTGAAAGCACAATATGGCTTAAAATACATAATAGGTTTGGATATTTCACATTAAAGTATGGTGTTCATGGGACACTTAAAGTGATCAAAGTGATTATTGCTAAAAACTAAAATGATATCTTGTCTAACTTCTCCTGTGTCTACTGTACCTGGGTTCTATAGATATTTTCTTTTTTTATCTTTTTGCTTGTGTTTGTGTGTTATTTCCTTATAGTGGCGGTGGTGTGAGTGTACTGTATGTGTGTTAGTGTTTGTGGGGTGGGTCAGTGAGGGTGATGGTGGGGTGGGGGGACCAATGTACTCCAATTACCAGGGGAGGAGTGTGGAGAATCATCTAACCTTTCTGACTGTGCATTTAGCTGCTGTCCTCTCCCCAGTGATCCGGTTCCTCTGTGTTTCAGGGTTCGGTCAACATAACAGTTGACCGAAACCTGAGACCATCCACCTGTTACCCCAGCGCCTCAGCACCAGTCTGGCCCATTACAGAGGGCGTAATCCGGGGTTGGATATTACATCAAAAGGCCTCAAAGGCAAGAGGGGTTTGTTCATCACTCAAGAGCCAAGCAAACTGGTAAGGGGGATAAAAATGAAACTTACATGGCAATTTATCAGCACAGCAATGAGGATTAAAAGACTGCCAGCCCCCTGCCTGCATTGCCAACCTACTGCCTGCATGCTTTGTTTCAGCAGCTTTTAAACCCCCTCTGTCTCTCAAGATGTGCTTCATCACTTCAATAGAATTATGTCTCCTTCTTACCCAGATCGCAGAAAAAATGATTGTTAGAGAGGAGATAGCACAGTCCTCTCTTCATTGATACAAATCACCTCTATCAAGGTACACAGGCATGATGGTGAGGAAACCAAAGTATCTTTCTTTTTTTCCCCCATTTATAATTCAACCTTTACCGTCGAACAAAGGAGAAAGGAGACACACCCAAACCCAATTACAAGCTTTGTTTTGTGAGGAGGGCTGAGGAGGACGCCACATAACTGCTGATGAAGAAAAAACAAAACAACGCACATGCCCTCACCCACCCTCATTTTCTGTTTTTTTCCAACAGCCATGCTGACATTACCATGCTTTTGTACTATGTGGAATTGCATCCCATTTTGTTCTAAAATCCACATAAAGTAACTACTCAGCTCAGCACCAGAATTATTCATTGCAGGGTGGGGTGGATGAGCAGACCTGTATTAAAAAACACCAGAAGAGGAGACAGCTGTCCCAGCCCACGTTCTTATGTGATCTCTGCTTAGGGAGCAGGCTGGTATTCCAAAGCCCCATCTGAAAACAAATTAAAGAGGATTAGAGCCTGCCACCGCAGCTCCTCTCCTCTCTGTTCTGGTGAATAGAATGTCCTGCTGGCCAAAATGGTGACCTTCACACTGACTTCCTGTCCTGGGTACAGGTGCACTGCAGCAAACACTAAGGTCATAATATGGATTCAGAAAAATGTGACCGTGACATTGACATTGAAGGTAGAGGAGTCAAAAAGATTAAATGAATGATTGCATTAATATTTCCATAATCATACTTTTGACTACAGGTCAGTCAGCTAAATATTTGTGTTGAGAAATGCAGAGCATATACTATTCAGTCATATTTGTGACAGCTTTGCATAACATGGCTGAACTTGTTATCTGCATTTGATTTTCAGTATACCCAAGTTTCAAAACAGAACTATTTTAGATTATATCCACAGGTCATGTAGGTCGTGGATTACTGCTCACTCAGTCCAATATAAAAAATAAGCAAAGAGCGATCCCTGATACAGAAATCTACATAGAGAATTTGAAACTGATTACCAGAAATCTTGTAAAAGAAGAAGAAAAGTGTGGTACAACTAAACATGCATTTTAAGTGTATAACGAAAAGTCCATGTTTATATAGATTACAACATTTTAGATAAATGACCTATTTCAGATATAATGAAAGATATGAAAAGCTTAGTTTTTCATCATGTGCCTGAGCTTATGCATATACAATGAAAAGTGCATCCTACTTTTGTCTCTTCTGCTCCACTCTTACATAAAGTGCACGCACACAGCAAAGTTATGACATGAAATGGCCATAGACCGACGAGCGTTTTATAAGGATGACAAAATGACTACAAAATTGCTCCACTGTGCTTATATCCAGTGCTGCATGACTTTCCCCTCTGTTTAAAGCAGTGTGCTCTGACGGATGTCAATGCCAACCCCTCCCCTCTGCTGCCCGCTGTCGGCTTTGACTGAACCAAGGGCATTTTCACTGATTAGACATTGGTTCAGACACCGGTTTGATCATCTTTCACATAGTTCCCCCTGTGGCTAAAGTTATACGCAGCATTAATCAGCCTTCATTAACTCTAGTGTCACACGTATAATTCTGCTGTCATTTTACCTGCCTATCTGTCCCCTCCCACTGCTATCTATCGGCAGGTAGGAGTCAGAGGAGCCACTTTGTCTATCCTGCGGCTATTTCCTTTTTGTTTTGGTTTCAGATCTCTTCAGAAATAGGGAGCCATAAAGACAACTGGGGGGCATTGGCAGTGATGTTTTGGCACCAGTGGATGGTTGTCAGAGTCTGCAGATCAGAGTAGGCATATTTGGGATTTTTTGGCACAGGACATTATGACAAAAGCTAGTGAAGATCAGTATGACTCCATCCATCTATTACTACTGCAGCAGTTTTTTCCAGATATAAGAGAAAGAGAGTGCTGAAGACAGGGAGAAAGTAATAGAGTCATGGTAATAGTTTATCTGAAAGTGCTCAAGACTCAATAGGAGCTTTCTGTGCTTTTCCAAAATTACCCAAATTCATCCAATCTCACTACCCCCATTATCTCTCTCAATGATTCCTCTAATTGTCACTACTCCGTGGCTTAATGGGTTATTTCTTCCCTTCTCCTTCTTCGGGCTAATGCATTTCAATACTGGTATGAAAGAAAACATGGCAGCATGGAGAAAGAGAGCGAGAAAGAGAGAGAGCAGAACCTATCACTGGTTGTCTCGAGTGAGGGGAAGTAGGAAGCATTGGTATTCACGGCAGTCACTCCATTTTGGATCTCCTTCGGTACTTGGCCGCAGCCAACTGCAGCTCTGACACATGCACATCTCCCCCTCACACTGTTAGTAAAAGAGCCACTGTGTTAATTGGGCTAAACTGTGTTAGGAAGGGGAGGGGAAATTAATGCACGGCTGTAAGCAGGCATGGATGAATCACATCTGTCAGGTTTATGAGATCAAAGACGACGTACGGTGCATGTGTCTCTAGCGTTTTATTTCCTGTGTACATCTGGTGAACTGGGCAGCGTGCTCTAATTTTCATTTAGCTGCTTTTCACTATGTGTACAATCTATATTGCAAATCCTGCTTTTACTAGTATCCACTATCTGTGGTTTTCTCCTTTGATGCATTGTTGTGTTGCTGCATTTGAATTGCACACGGCTGTATCCTGTGGCTCTTGAAAGGCCGAGGTGAAATATTTGTGGCTGCCTTTACAAAATGCATGTTTATTTTTTATCAGAAAAGTGAAAATCCATATCAGTCCTAGTATTTGCAAATAATTCTTAGCGCTTGTTAACCTGCTTTAAGTAGGCCCTACCAGTGCCAGACAGCTTAGATGATCACAGGCAATATTTGAAAATCAATTTGGCATACTTTTCTGCGACTGACAATGTACCTGACACTATCTGAAATCCAATCCATCAGGTGGGTGAAAACAAACACTGAGTATTTGACCCATGTCTGAGCCATACACCTATATTACCAATGTGTTTCTTTAGAAAATTGACTGCAGAGCAGAGTATTGTAAACAGTATCTTCAGAAATGACCATGGTAAAGTCCTATATTAACTGCTACAGCAGACTAATCAATAAGTCATATGAAAGCCATCCTGACATCTTTATTTCCCCTGTAGCCATGTAATCAGATCAGCCTCAGCATTAGTCTGCTTTTGTGTGAGCGCGCACACGTGCGTGTGTGTGCACACAAACACTTGTGTGCATGTACTGTACATGCATATGTATGTGTTTGGGAAAATGTGAGGAACTGCTGAGACTTCTATTTTGGCACAAATCAATTCACTGTTTTGTTAAGTACCTCTCACAATACAGGTGGCATCACTAAGCCAATCAATTGGAATTAAAAACAAATTATCAGTGTAACCTAACTAATAATGATTCACTGATACTTTAATCATTGTTTTCAAATTAACCTGGAACATGTTAATTCTAATTAATTAATGGGGCTATTGTGTTGATTGCAACAGAGCTGCATAATGACAGCTTTACCTCTCCAGGGACCGCCCTCTCAAAACTGGAAAATACACTGCTAAAGCTGAAAAGGTTGAGCCTTGCAATGCAATACGTGTCTGGCACAGTGATGTTCTACAAGTAACAATATATCCCTCAGGCACTGCATAGCAAAAATGAGGAAACAGGTGCCTACTAAGTGTCAAACAGTGATGTTCACAATGTTTTTTGTGCTGGCCTTTCCAAGCTGAATTTCCTTCTGCACAATAAATCGTATTGTATTGTATCACATCATATCGTATTGTATTGTATTGTATCGTATCATACCGCATTGTATCGTATCGTACCATATAGTATCATACCGCATTGTATCGTGTCATATCATATCATATCATATCATATCGTGTCGTATCATACCGCATTGTATCATATCGTACCATATAGTATCATATCATATCGTATTGTATCTTACCGCATTGTATCGTATTGTATCATACTGCATTGTATCGTATTGTATCGTATCACACCTCATTGAATCGTATCGTAGCGTATCATATCGTATGGTATTGTATCGTATCACACCTCATTGAATCGCATCGTAGCGTATCGTATCGTATGGTATTGTATCGTATCACACCTCATTGAATCGTATCGTAGCGTATCATATCGTATGGTATTGTATCGTATCATACCAGATTTTATTGTATCGTATTGTATCATACCTCATTGAATCGTATCGTATTGTAACGTATCATACCGCATTGCATCGTGTTGTATCGTACCGCATTGTATCTTATCATATCATACCGCATTGTATCGTATTGTATCTTATCATATCATACCACATTGTATCGTATCGTATCATAACTGACATGACCTTACATGATATGACTTGTTAATAACCATCCTTTATGTGCTTGAACTGAAATAATATCTATAGCATGAATAATATTAATCGGAAGGTTCAAGGCAGACATTCATACACAAGATGTTGCAAGATGTAAAGTACTGTACTATAGAACTCGAATGATAATTGACCATGGGAGAGATTGTTTCCATTGCACTGTTGATTCCACTGGCTGTCCTTTTGCTGACCTGATCAGTTTTCTCAAGACAGCAGATGAATATTCTATAGAGATATTAAATAGTTATATATTTCAAGTCACTGTTATACAGCTTAAATGTACACTACAATAATTTGAGTCATACATTGCCATTCACAGCATTTCACATTAAAAGAATAAATTGAGTTGTCTTTTTTTTTTTTAATGACAATGAGATCAGCACTCTCACACCGAGCCTGACTCCAAAATAAAACAAGGTAGGTTAATCGTGCTGTGATTTGAAGGGAAAAAACATAAAAAGCCTGGTGACTGCTGAATTGAGCAATGCACTTTGGATCCAATAATTGTGTGATAGTCTGATAAAAATGAAAATCATCACAATCTGGACAGCTCAAACTGCTATTGTCCCATACTTTGGCGAGTGGGGCTATAAACTGGTCAATAAAAATAGCTTAAAAGTTTTCTTTACAGCAACTTCAAAAGACAATATTATTTTTGACAGCTCCTTTCACGCCTCTGAGAAGGCAATAATTGTGTGTAGCGAGTGCGATGAGGGGATTTTGGCCGCAAAAGACAGGTACACGTGTCACACAGATAGAGGCTGCTAAACACTTGGATACTTTTTCTGGTTACTCTCCCACTATTTTATTTGACTTGTGTTTGTGCACGCAATTATTTATAATTTTTTTTTGTTGTGTGTCAGAAATAATTGAATATGTTTCAAACAATATAAATCTGCCAAAAAATAGACGTCCCTCTAAATAACGAGAGACTGCACACAAACAATTTAAGGTTCCAAGACCATTGTAATTGCTAGGAAGGTCAGGGTGGCAACTTTCTGCTTGGCATCGCAGCATTCCAGCGTCATGTCGCTCTGTCACTCACCACTGTGACAGACAGGCACTGTGCCCCTGCACACCAGAGGGTGTAGCAACACTCACAATACCTTCTACTCATTATCCATCTTGGCTTTAATTAGATGTACTCAATCTCTGTAAAATGACTCCCCTACATAGTACCACAGATATGACTGGACAGGAGCAAAGGAAACAGAGGAATTTATTGGCATATTCATGCAAAGCTTTGGCGTATTAATTCAAAGACCTGGTACAACTGTGAACCCCATAGATACTGCAGAATCATGGGTGGGAGTGTAGCATTGTGTGTGAGAGTGTGTGTTTATGTGTGCATAAGTGCATTTACATTATTGTGTGTAACCATATGTCTATGTGTGCATATACTGTAGAGAGATACAGTATTTTCCCAGTGCTGACAACAAGTGTGTTTGTGTTTGATTACCAGCCAGTGGGGGTGGGGGGGGGGTTTGAAGAGGAGTAAAGACATAAAGCTAAATGATGGAAATCCCTGCTGTCACTCAGTGTCCCTGCAGCATGTTCACTGGGGATGCGCATCTATCTCAGCTCTCCACTGACAAAAGCAGCCTAAGTAAGGAACGCAGGAGGCATCCTTGTCAAAACACTGGACCTCTCCACAAGGTCAGCTATCCCACTGGGGCCCTGGGCTACTGTCATGGAGTCTAGAGCAATCAGGTGTGAACATCTGCTCTAAGAGAGCCTCCACCTCTGCAAGGCTCCAGCACCAGGGGCATTGTGGACAGTATTGGGGCAAAAGCTGGCTGAGCAAGGCCAGTAAAGACCTTGGCAGAGGGAGAGATGGGTGATTCAAAACACAATTATAAAAATGTAACATTGAGCTTCTCTGTGGAAAGAACCCATATATATGAATTAAAACACCTAACTATATAAATTATAAATGCATGTTCAATCCACAAGCTGCACTATAGGCAAGGTTTTCATGTAAAAATACACCCATCTTATCAGCCTAAATCACAAAGTGCAATATAGAATAGTGGCCACTCCCCCTAATTGAGACACTGTAGATTCATCCTAATTGTCCAAATGAAATTCAGGAAGTGATTAATCAAAACAGTGTGAAATGCACACTGTCTGCTAAACCACATCAAGCGCTCTGTCCAGAGAAAGCTAGATTCACCAACATTACATCTTTTCCTTCTCCCTTTGGTATCGTTTGGTATAAAGTGACCAGGCTGGTAAACAGGAGTGTGCTGTGTGCAGTTTCCTTGACATCACTTTATATGATTTCTGGGTACTGAAGTTCAAAAGGTGCAAATGTACAAAGTCGCAGGGTTAGACCAATATATCAAGTCAATATTGGCTTTCCAGTGAAAATTAGATATTGGCCAGTCAGTGTCATCCACCTATGATATGATGAATGATGCAGTTTGATTGATTACATATTTATTGCATAATTGATCAATATTCCACTGGTTGTCTATGGGAAGCCCTTAATCAGGAATTAATTTTAATGTGACACTTAATATAATTAATATTATTAATATTATTGTCTCGGGTTTTAATGGAGAGTTTTAGTGTCCTGTGCTAAAATACAGTTTCAGAGGCTTTTCCAACCTGACAAGTATAAAATCCTGAGGAAACACTGAATACATCTACTGAATATTGGCACACATATTGAATATTATCAGTATCGGCCTTCAAAAACCCATGTTGGTTGTACCCTAATATAGGTCTGGAACATTGTTATATAGTAGACTGATCTTCTGCAGAAAGTTTTTTGCTGCTCACTTATGGTTGTTAGGGTGAAGAGACACAGGCCCTGTCATACACTGCGTTTGTTCTCAACCTGTTTCTTCCCCAAGTCATTCCACTTGTCTGCAAAGTCACAGTTCACACACAGCCATCTGAATAAAAAATAGAGTAGCGTTTTCAAGTCTTCTCTCATTTCACTTATTTGCTTGATTTTTCACCTAATTATTATTCAACGATGGCCCCAATCTCACAATGACAGGCCATCTACCCTGTCCCAAATATCAATTTTAATGTTGTTCGCTAGCTACAAACACAACACAGTGACTCATGGGTTTTGATAGATTATTTTGCGAGCTGTCAAGTCCAAGGCCTGTAATAATGCGACAACGCCTCATTGACTTTTAATAGGATGCAATTTGAGCTCAATCTCAGTGTTTAGAGTGGCATGGTGGTGAAAGGGAGTAGAGTGATGTCCCTCTTTCCCCTCACTTCTGACGCCTCCAAGGTTTTTTAACATGTGGCAGTAGGAGAGTAGAAAGGAAAACAGTCAATGGACCTGTTAACCACAAAGGGAGATGCTCAAGAGACCGACCCAAAAAAGCAATTTTTTGTAGTATAGGAGAGAGTCATCAAAGTCATTCAATGACAAGAAGACAGATGCAATAAACATAAGCTTTGAATGACATGTGATGTTGGATGATGACACAGAGCTGTCCCATATGGCTGTCAAGACACTCGCTCATTCAGTTTGTAAATGCTGTATATGGATGTGTGACCTATGGATGAACTGAAGGATTTTTTCTGCCTGGCTGAAGAAGAAAATGACAAAGGGATTGTTGGAGATGGATGGAGAGGTGGAGGGCGAGCTGCAGAGGGGTGGGACCATTTTGACATTGCCTCTTTTGACATTCATAATGGTTAAAGGACACAGTGAGCATCCAGTGCCCTCCTCCCCTGTCACTTTATGACAAGCTCAGACGCTCCACAATCTGGTGGCGCCCAGGTACCATCACTCCAGTCATTATCTCGAGAAACCCATTCCATTTGACCTCTGCTGTTGATGCGCATTATTCACGATAGGAAGAGCTCTTACATGCACCTCAGCTCTGGTGAAGGAGAGACACAGGAGCAAAAGAGTGAGTGAATGACAGAAAGCGAGAAATAGAGAGAGAGAGAGAGAGAGAGAGAGAGAGAGAGAGAGGCAGAGAGAGAGAGAAAGAGACACACACAC
>CABFOQ010004676.1:18995-33091 GCA_900660455.1 Gephyroberyx darwinii | reverse complement strand
AGAGAGAGAGAGAGAGAGAGAGAGAGAGAGAGAGAGAGGCAGAAAGAGAGGGAGAAACTGAGACACAGCCAAAGACCAGAGACAAGGAGACAATAAGTTTAAAGAGACAAAGCAATGAAGAGTTTAACAACTCAGGGGAGACAGACCACATGTGGTGAGTGGTGCACCTCCATTAAATACCATGGTCACCTTCAAATAAAAATAAAATGACCGCTGTGTGTCTCCACCCCATGGCCAACACCCCTCCTGCTTCCTCATTAGTGCGTAAGTATAGCTCTAATGAGCAGGAAAAAGCCTCTGTGTTGTGGGCAAGATGAATGGATGCGAGGAGCTACTCCATACCCCGCTTCCTGATGCTGGGGCGGTGTCTCTATCTCTGTGCTCTCTAGGAGGGAGCCTTCCAGTGAGTCCTTCAGGACCAAAGGGCCCTAAGAGGCCCTAATTACATCATTGAACTAATTATCCACAAAGCTGTTGTCATGGAAAGCTATTCAGTACGGTAGAAAGCCTCTATGGAGAGAAGAGCAACCCCAGAGAAAGGTATCCAGATTAGAATAAAAACCTTTGAGTAGATTTGTTGACACATACAAGACAAAGGGGTAACATCTACTGTGAGGTGGAACCATCACTACGCAACAAACAAGAGTGTCATAGAGACTTTTGTTCATATGGCATTTTGGCAAAGCTTTGTAGTGCAATGCAGTGGACAATATTGTCCGTCCAATACATTGTGAGTGGCATATCATATTTAGAGGTCTAAAAGACCTCTGGCAGCTGGTGATATTTAGACCTGCCACCCTATACTACTATACCCAATATGTGAAATATCTTTTTTGCTTTCTCCTGGGTTGGCATTATAAAAGGGCCAATGGGCTTATCGCCACAGTGGGGGAGGGGGGGTTCCAGTTTTACATAAAGCAGTACAGATTAAACTTTGTATAAGGATGAACAAAGCACAGTCTTTAAGTTTTACTATACTTTTAAGGATTTCCCCACCATCTCGTCTACAGAGCTACAGGTTGGCCAGCCATCCAATGAAATACTTGATTTATTCTTACCCTTTTGTTACATTGCATTTCAAATGTGCTCACTGGTGGCTTGCTTCAAAGTAGCATTTCTATAGCCTAATTATCTACACTTCAAAGCAATTACATTGCAGAAGAATTTTTACAAGGTAACGCTGCAGATTTTGCTGAGCTGCCAGTAACCAGTAACAGATTACAGTTGTAGACAGGACAACCTGCACAACTGGTGTCTATAAAGGAAGTGGGACCCATCTCAAGTGTCTCAGGAAAATGTACATATACTGCAGGTCACGAGACAACTGCAGATCATTTGTTTGTGTGATTGTAAATATATAGATTGTTTCTATGTGAGCTTGATCACCCAGCAATTAAGTATATTTCTAGCATCCTTACATGCATCATTCAACATTTATTTTCTTACATTTGAATAATTTAATTGACTCTAATGAGACCCATATTACTATCTATCTATCTATCTCTCTCTCTCTCTCTATCTCTCTCTCTCTCTCTCTCTCTCTCTCTCTCTCTCTCTCTATTGTGGTTCTGCTATATGCACTACTAGATCATCAATAGAGTGTTTATTATACAACTAGAATTTTATATACTGTATAACAGTTGGAGAGGATAAGATGCTGGCACAAAATGAAATGGACTGGTGAAAGTAATTGTATTGGATGAGTAATGAATCTATATTATGAGGGACTGCTTGAGCCTTCACATTATCAAAAACATTGACTTACTGCTGTTGAATGTTCTGTTGTTAGAGTACATTCTTTACACTGGAGACTGTGAAAATAGAAGGAACAAGGTCTGCAGAGCAAGAATTGAACATTAAAGGTAGTAAGTCATAAGGCTCCCAGAAAAGGTGGTAAAGATTCATCAAGACCAGCAGAAACTAGAGGAAGAGTGTGGCTGCCTGAACTCAATGATGGATTAAGCTGTCTGATACTGCTCATGACTCATATAGAATAATCATCATTTAGAGCAAGAGTCCATAGTGTAATGCAATTGCATGCTGAAAAATTGCTAATACAGTAAGCTACTTCAGCTGAAGATTATTGAATTTATCTAGAACCATCTTCACTTGTGGTTATGCACCATATTCTCATGCAGGAAACAGGGCAGCTGGTAATGCATTCCAAACTAATGATATTCTATGTTGAATAGCTTGTCTGTATGCTCTTAAAATATCACAGCAAGATCGGTTTGCTACTCAGCAGTAGTAGAGCCTTGTATTCAAAATGTCAGAACGTATTCATCTATGCTTTATTTAGAGTGGTCTTTACAGTTATGCTATAAACTATTTACACTGGCACTGGCAGAAATTGCTAGAATTCAGCTTTTCAATACATTTCAAATATTGACAGGCCTGGCCCGGTAAGCACATGGTTTACATTAAAATGGACAAATGAATGTAATGAGGGGATAACGGATCATTGGAACTCAGCTCACTAAGAGCCACCACACAAAATAGCATCTGTAGATCCAATGTTTGCAGAGCAGTCAGTCGGTAACATTGGAACAATACATTACCAGCCACTCAGAATTCATTGAAAAACCAATGGCTTCTTCAAAATGTATACAGAGGTCCTTTTGAATAGCCTGTTTAAGATAGGAGAAAACATGTTCAGTGGATTCAGATAACTGTGGGCCAGTGCTGGCGGAGGCTAATGGACTCCTGGTGCATGCAAAAAATTACTCCTTTCTATAATTGGGATTCAAGTTGCATTTCAAGGTGCGAAAGTAAATGTAATGAGAAACAGCAGGAGAGCTATGATAAAACAACATACTCTAAATGCTGTCAATTTGGCACTGGGATTGATTAATTGAGTCATTGACATGCCTGCTCACTTGCCAAAAAAATGCTTTTCCGCCATGTCTCCAAGGAAATCACTCCTAACTAAAGCTAATAGGCTAGCACACTTTGGGAGTTAGTGGTGTGAGACCACACATAAATATCTGCCAATCAATCAGCTCGTATCCTCTTGCAGACGCTACATCCTACACAGAATGGTGGACAGTACGCAGATATACAGACGCTGACACATCCGGACATGACTGACAAGCCTCACTGAATATGTGATCATTCTTAAGGGTCAGCATGGCGCTCACATGCCCCCCAGCCCCACCCCATAATAATCCAAAATGGGTGACAGTCACAGTGAAGACAGGGTGCCAACACAAGCACAAATTCTGCCCTTGTGTGCACTTCATACCTGTGTCAGCCATGACAGCCACTCCACTTATATTGTGTAATGAGGTGGCTCAACACCAGCATGTGACACATGCTGGAAAAAAGTGAGCACAGTGGAATGCATCGCCCTTCCTGGCATTTCTGGCATTTCTTATAGAGCTCCATATTATTTGTCATTGACTGTGAGAAGGGTCTGTGTAAAGAAATTGCAGGGATGTGTCATAAGAAATGTACAAACTTGGTCAAAAGTTTGTGTTTATGGGTAAAGCTCTAACTAACTTTTCCATCCCTCTGCTACTTTCCCTTAAAATTAATTAATCATCCTCTACATGGGGGATTTGGAAGCAAGTGATCTGTGTCAGCCCAAGTGGAGAGAGACTGTTCCCTGGCAGCTTTTTTCTTATGCAGCACCAATTCTGTTCATTCTCAGGAAGGGAGTTTTTTGTGCAATTTATAGCAAGTTTACATTGGATTGTACAAAATACATTGATTGAGCATGGGACATTTTTCTATCTTCATCAAGTTAAGCACAAAAGTAATATTTTGGACTCAACACAAGAGAAAATAAAATTCTACATTCTCAGGGTGAGAATTGAGCTTTTGCATCTTCCTTTCGACCATAAACATGTTTATCCAGTTTCCATTTCTTCCTATTCATAATCTGTGCTTCTGGCTCTCACTTCAATTTACTTTAGATATGACCAGTTGTGGAGCAGTAGATGATCTTACAAAAGGCAGTTTACCATCCAACTTTGCTTAGCACGTTTCATATTTCATCCAGAGTCAGTCAATATAGTCTTTTCAACTGGATGGCCTAGTGGTTAGTGAGGCCATCCACATACATGCTGAAGTATCCTTCAGTAAGGGTTAAGCAAGATACTTAACCCTTACTTGCTGCACTACTAAACCATTCATCACAGAACCGGTCTCTTTCACGGTTTCTGTAAATACAGAATCAGAGCTACAAAATCAGTGATCACGTGCTGAGACTGTCAAAACATTTTAAACAGTATAAAAAAAGGGAATCATATATTAGTAAAATTGTGCATAAATACAATGCAAGTTCTAGGATATAAGTCACAATGTTAAGATTACCCAGAAAGGCAAGTGTCGAAGATTCTTTATCAATTCTTTCTCAGCAATATCCATCAGGTTTCACTCAGCAGCCAGACAAGAGAAGATCTTTTGAGTGCATTAGCTTTTATGTTTCCAACAGACACTAAGGGAAAGTTTAACAGAGGCATATCAAGATGTTTGAAATTAGGCTTTATACACCTGTGTAGATATCATTGGCTTGTCATTCAATGATTCAGACAAAGTTCTCAAGTCACAATTTGTTTACTAAAATTCAAAATTTGTTGTGCTTTTTGTAACCTCTATTAGTATTCAATGATTTGGGTCACATGCTTTCAGATTTTATGTGACACATTTTTTAAACATATCACATGTTATATATAACATGTCACATTAATAGAAATATCACATATTACCATCAAAAGTCAACCTGTTTTCAAAATATATTCTTCTGTTCAGTCAACCATTTTTCAACGGGCACAAATTAATTTGAGTTGTCTGTGAATTACTTAGTTCAGTGAATTTAATGACTGTTAAGAGCAGCCATGGCACATTATATAGGATGTAGTTTATCAGTCGGGATAATTAATTAAGTCATGTTCCTTGAAGTGATAATTACAGTAAAACAATAGCCAACACTCTACAGTCCTCTGTAGCAAAACTTCAACAGCATCTATGAATACCTTGTGCTATAGCAAATGGTCCTGTACATTATGAAATTGTATCTTGCATTTGCTCAATTCACCTGCAAGACAAAACCTCAGATAAGCACTTAAACTTTCTGTAAATGTTGTACGCTTTGCTGTAATGTACCTTTAGGCTATTGGAACTACAGCGGGGTCCCATTTAATTACAGTAAATTAGACCTAATTTCAGTGAGAATGTGGTGAATTTTATTAATATGTTTTCATAGCACAAGGCAATGGCTTTAGTTGACATTTCAACAAAATAGACCTAACCCTCTGAAGAAGCAAAAGATTTGGTGCACTTTCGCCCAACCGGAGATTGCTGAATGCTTCCTGTTCCAGTATCAGTCAGGAAAAATAAACCCATCTAAGATGAAAATGTTGAGATTTCATCCCCATTTCATTCCCAAAAATAAACCGTAAAATTTTGCAGCCCAGTGTGTTAAAAGGTGAAAGGAGCAAAAATCATCCAGAAATTGCTTGGGTTTCCCCCCACCAATTATTAATGGTGTATACTGTAGGTGGTGATACATTTCATTGCTTCTTTCATTTTTCAAATCTTTGCCTTTAGAGCATGAATGGCTCCATTCAGAGTGTAAGTGACAGGAATCATTTGTAAAATAGCGGCTTGATGGCTCACATCTCTCACATCAAGCAACAACGTACAAATATCACCATATAGCACTAGATAAAACATTAGCCTTAATAACCTTCCCACATTTCTGTTCTAGATTGTCCTATAGCCTTCATTAAGTTGTTATGGGGGAGAAGTACTAAATTCTGCAATTATAATAAAACAGTGGCAATCACACAAAAAACCTAATGACAATCTAATAACCACAGCAATACTTACATTCTCCAACTTAACTGTATGTATGCAAAAGCTCAACAATTACTGGTGAAGCCAACCACTACAATTAGAATTTAATGATAAACAATGTACTTGTACAACACTGAATCCACTACTTGAATATGCCTCTAATTGTGTCTAGTAATCAGTTTATCTGCACCCTACAATTTGAGTTTTATCCGCTGCCTCATCAGAAAGAGTTCAATTTCATGTTACATTACTCCAAACACCTCCAAAGTGTATATATTGAGGGTCCCTATCATCGTGGAAATTGCTTTGTCAGTCGTGTCTAACGGTTGGACATGGGCAAAAATGCCCTTAAACAGTGAACAAAGATAGAATTTTGCCATTTCAAGCTATGCAGTGCATGTCAGTTGAAGCTGATTCCACATCGTCCTAAACTGCTGGTAATGCTGCCTCCGACTCCATGCAAAACATTTCTTTGATTAACACGAGTGGCCATGCTGAGTCAGTAAAAGTATTTGAAATGATTAAATTGAATTGAATGAACACATTTGCAGAAATAAAGCAAAGACTCTTTAGGGGGGTTTATATTCACCACTGCATGTTACCAATACTCACTTCTGACATTGAAGAAAAGAAAAGCTGCACTAGGTGAGATTCATATATAAAAATACACCTTTCTTATCAGTCTTAATCAGAAATTGGGGCTGCAACAGAGAAAAGCGTCCCATCCGAGACCTCGTAGATTTGCCCAAATTTATTTCTGGTGTTGGGTATGAACACTGGGAAATCTTCTCTGCACACAGGAAGTGACAAATCAAAATTTAAGAGTGAACACAGTTGTTTATAAGAGCTATACATACACAGTAATGAGGAAGCAGGACACTTTCAGCTGTGAGCGAGTGTTTCATGCATGATTCCAAAGCTAGAATCTCCACCCCTACCCAATCCCTTCTTCTTCTTTTTTTTTTTTTTAATTTTTAAGCAATTTACAGATGTCCCATTACATGACTTCTTGGTCCTTCAAATTTTCTAAAATACAAACTTATCCCCCGCTGCCACTTGGGGCCAACAAAGTGTGAAGTTGCCTAATGCAGCTTTAACTGGGATGTCATTCCATCACCACATGCTGTATAATCCTTCCACTGACCACTATCTGCAGTAGTGGCAATGCTACACGCCACATAATAGTCTCTCACTCCTAATGTTGATCACATTACATCACCATTAGAGCCTCCATTTAAAAGTCAAACTCATTACTGATTATTATTACAAACAATAGTATTGTACATTGTACAATGGTACATGGCCAGCCTATTCTAGATGAGTCAAGCAGTTCAGAATCCCTCCAGAAGTTAAAATACACACTGGAGTAAAACTGCCTGGACTGACTATAAATCTAGAGTTGTGCAGGCCCCTCCCAGATAATTAACAAGGCAATTGGCCTAGCTTGGGTGAAACTACCTTCAATTGGGGCTATGACACAAACAGAAACTGACCAACTAGCAGTTAACAATAGACTATTCATTAAAGCACTAGTACTGATAAGCAAGAAATGTACTCAGCCTATTCTAGATGAGCCAAGCAGTTCAGAATCCCTCCAGAAGTTAAAATACACACACAAATGTACACATACTTTTATTGCTTGCATTCCAAATTCTGTTTGTGCCTTCAGCACCAGGTTGATAACAATTCAGTGTTAGTAAAGATTGTTCATAGGTAGTATGTTAAAGAGTTTGTCTCCACTGAGGTGTAGACACAAGGGCAAGAACCTGAGACAAGGTCTGTTCTCATGTGCCAGAGTTATAAAAAAACCCCCACAGATCTATATTTATTTGCAAATGGAAAAGTTTATCTAGGGGATGAACTTACAATGATGAGTTCTACCGAGTTATTGGCTCCTCCTGTCAAGGTTGCCCGCCTCTCAGACAATTTCATTCAGCTGGCAACAGCCACCAGGAGAGTTCATATCAAATATCTGCTCTCCTTATTATTCTAATGATCACTGTCAATCTTGATGGATTAGTGTATGCATTATCGACCTGAAAATATGAGAGAGAGAGACAGACTCAGCATGCATCACTGAAAGAACAGTTTGGTTTTATGGGCAAACCCATTAGGGGCGTTAATCAGGATAAAATGTCTTTCTCATCTATTTTCAGTGGCTGACCGCAATAATGAGTCATTAAACATTGTGTTTCAGAGGAATCCATCTCCATCTTGGCCTAGAGATATTCTGAGATTATTCACATTATCTCTTGTTCTCAACCAAAGTATAGCATCAGATCAAATTTTAAAGACATTTGCAGTAGAAGATGGACCAAGATTAAATAAATCAAATAAATGTATTGTGAGGTTAATCAGGAGCTAAGTATTCATACTCAGCCTCCAAGCTTATTGAATCATCTTATAGAGGGGGCTTTTTGTATTGTGCCAAGTCATACTGCCTAATGAAAAGAAAAAGGTTTTGTCCAACTTCCATCTGGGGCGCATTATGTCAGGGTCATTCGTTTTTGCAATCACCTGTTAAGACACAATGGAACTGTGTCGAAATATGCCCTACAGAGTTATGGTATGTGAGTTATATATTGAGTCACATATATTATACATACATATATTATATATATTATACATACATACACATATATTGACTGTATTTTTTAAAGACAAAAAATTAAAAAAATAAGAAAAAACTGTTGAAAAGATGCAATTTTACATGTTTTTGGTTATGTAAAACTTTTTTTTTTTTACAATTATGGTATCAGTAGTGCAGTTGCCACAGCTGAGTTATTTTCAATAAAAGTAAAAAACATTCTAAAAAGGTCAATTGCTCATTTTTAATGGTTTCCATCCAAGTAATTCAGACTGTTTTTTGCGTGCATACGCCACGATTAAGGATATTTTTTAAATCAGTTTTGCCATACCTTTCAGGCTCACTTGCCCCATTCAATTCTAAAGGGCATAGAAAACAACTCTTGAGACATCTAACTCGGTTAGTAAAGGTAATGCATCACTGTGAATGAGAAGCAAACAATCGCATTTTGCAAAGTTGCATCAGAATGCTAATATCAGGCTATAAACCTTAACGTTTTGAAAGAAGTTCTGTTCACCATTGAGCCAAAACGAGACAGAGTGAGTGGGCATCTTGCTAACAGGATTTTCTGCTTTTTTGTGTCCAAAATAAATCTTTCAACAAATAGCTAACATTCTCTGCAGTTACGTTATTACCCGCCTTCTGTCAATAACAACCCAGTCAAGCCAATGTACAAACTGAAGCAAGACGCTTCCACCAGGTATAATATGAAAAGTAAATTAAAGCAAGATTGTACATAATTTGCTGCCTTCTTCTCAGAATATTTAGACAGCATTTGTTTTGACATTTGTCATTTTCTTTTATAACAATTAAAATAAAGTAAAAATAGCACATCTCATAACGTTAATGTAATGTGATGTAAAACAGTAAGGGAATGCAGGAAATTAGCAACTCCAGTTACACTAGGATGGTACTTTAAAGCTTTTTTTAGAAGAATGTAAATAATTTGCATGACATCCAAATGTTAGTTTTATACTAATTAAAGATGGAATGACAGCAGCAGTTCATGCCATGTGTTACCTACAGTTCATGCTGCTGGAATAGACTTTCAAAAAAACACAATCTAAATGATAAAGCTGCCTCCCTCAAGCAATGAAAACCTAAAACAAAAAAAGAGGGACAATATCCATGAAATGCACAAAAGTGACCTCATTTGCTCACTCTCAGTATGCAAAATTAAGTCAGGGTAACAAGATCTGTGACCACACAGAAACTAGGAGCTTATTGATTTAGTTAATGAAAGGATTTCCTATTGGTTTAGCTGCTCCAGGGAGAGCTGAGCTCATCAGATTTCCATGTTCTTAAATACAATTGCTAGAGATGGCAGAACGAGAGGTAATGATTCTCCAGATACTCTGTACAGAAACTGCTGTATGGCTCTAACTGGCTTCATTACAGGAGGTGGTTGAGAGCAAAAGAAAAGACCAAGCACTCAAAGGAGCTAGTAATCTGAACAAACACCTACTATACTTTACTGTGAAAATACAAAGCATGGAAATCATATATAAAAGTAATCATACAAAGTAATGTATAAAAATCATACAAAGTAACATATAAAGTAATGTCCATATACTGTATTTCAAAGTGATATTACAAAATTGATTCAGGCTTAGGTAATGAGAAAGACTTGGCAAAAGTGATATATGTGTCACAGAGTGGCAAATCAGCACTTCTATACCTCATAAAAGCTTTTGTATTTTTACACATTTTATTGCAGAACAAGATCAAATCTACTTTATGATGCACCCTGCACTGAAATCCAGAAACATTGAGGAAGCTATACTTGTTGCTATGCTTTGAAAAAATGTTGATGAGTAGCACTTCAAAGATGGAGGTCTTTCATACTTAATGCTGTTTCAGAGGCTTTTCCACCCTGCAAAGAATAGAATTCTGGGGGAAATGTTGAATCCTTGTAATTTTGGGAATTTTTTTCAAAATTGTTGACCATGAAAATGGTCAAATTTGAATATAAAGCACAAAATATTGGCACAAAATATCAGCTATTGTCAGCTTCAATCCAAAAATATCTCGGTGTATATATATCGGTATCCATATCAAAAATCCATATCAAACCCTAATCTAAACTACTGTATAAGCAGATGAACAGTAAGAAAACAGAGATAAGCAGAAGCAAGCTATTCAAACTAGGCCTATTAAAATAATAATCCAACTTTTTCATATAAATAAATGTCTAAAATGTTGCTAATCTCTATCACTGATTGATACTATACAAAAGATATTCAACCTATACCCAGTTCATGAAAGCTGTTATATTTGCTGTTATAAGCACCTCCTTCCTGGATAAAATCCTCTGTTTCACTGGAAGTGATGCGTTTTACGTTTCTGTAAGCAGCAACAGCGGTTTATTTGGAATAAATAGTTAGCATGAGCAGTGATAGTCACCATGGCTGAACAGACACAGAAAACGCCAGTATTTACAGAAACTCAAACTTCATCATCAGAAAATCCATGGAAAAAGAAACGGATGAATTGCCCAGAGGAAGGCAAGTGTAAACTAGGGTAAACATCGGCTTTGCCTTTCCAAGCACTCCTAGATGAGAGGGAACAATGAGGAGCGATTCAAGCATGGCTCTTTTCTTTAGGACTGGTACTGGACTGGTTTCACTGTTGCTTATTAGTCCCAGTCTACATTGAGGGTTCTATTTTCATGAATCAAGGAGCAGCACAAGGCGCAAGTCTAAAGCCTATGGTATATGGCGTATGGCGCAAGTGTGTCCAACACATTAAAAGTAGGTATGGTGAGAGCTGGTTTCAATTCTGCCCCATCAAATCAGCTAATTTCATCCCCTTTAAAATCAGTGCGCTTGCACAATCGCTTATTGACAATTTTGTGCTAGCTGCGCCAAATCCCAATCAGTACCGCCATAAAAGCTTCACCCAAGAAGAAACTGATATTCTTGTCCAGGAGGTGCAGAGTCCTCAAATAGACCCCCAAGGGCTGATAATATAAAATTGGCTTGGGAAGAGGTTGAAAATATGGGGATTATTTAAACGTCAAATCCGATTATTTGCCATTTGTATATACACATAATGAATTAAAGCTTCACCTACAGCGCACAAGCAGCACACTGCACAGGATGCCTCCTCAGACAACGCAATATAAGAGACCTGCCGGCTGTATGTGCTCTGCTATCGCCTTCTGCATCTCACAATCACATACTCCACATCTCTTATAGGCTGTGACCCAACAAAAAGAAACCATTTTGATATGATTAGAGGCAGAAATATGATAATAAAAAATTATATGACAGGCTGGTTTACCAGTATCATACAGAAAAGTCTTTCTTCTCCCTGTCTTATATTGATATTGAGATATTGCTGTCACTGTGTTTCCCGTGTGTAATGATGCAGCTTGACTACCTATGATCCACACATTAATTCAGTTACCACAGGTGGGGAGCTGAAATAGTTCATATATTCAAAAGATTACATTCATTTAGTCCATGGGCGAAGGATTTACATGCCAGTTTTTTTGGTAGTCAAACATTGGGTAAATGTTTCACAGCTAATTGAAAGACAAATATGTCTGTTTAGCTCTCTGTTGTAAGTTTAGCTCAGTTAACATGTTAAAAGTACTAACGTACATCTGTTGCTAATGTTACTGTAAGCAGTTTTGTTGATATATGGTTAGTATTTGCTTGTGGCATTCGATTGTAAAAGGTATGCTGCAAACATTCCACCAGTTATCACATAATTTTATAAAACATGTTTGATATAGTTATATAGTTTAGATATTACTGTCTCTGTAGACATGGTTGCTCATAGCCACCGGCTGAAATTCCGACGTTTGGTTATTTTTAGTCACATGATGTGTATATATTTTTGTGTGTGTGTGTGCAATGTATACAATATGTGCAGGGTTGTGTGTGTTTAAACATTATGTGTCAAAGAGAGCTAACAATTCATATATATATATATATATATATATATATATATATATATATAAGCAGCTTTGTAAAACATAGCAATTATTTTAGCATCTCATAAAATGTAGGTGGCTATTCATTCCCTTGGCTGTGTACTTGCTGAAATTCTGAGAATTGTAATAAAATAAAATGTGCTGCTGCCTCCTCTAAATTAATGTGTGTTTACGAGTGTTCACGTGTGTATGTAGGTTATTTAGTTGGCTTAAATAGTATTGCTTGCTGCATGCATTCCCATGCATGTGTGTCTGTGTGCATGCATGTTTTTGCTCATCTATAATCAGGGGTGCACATAATTTATTTGGTCTAGTTCTCAAATGAGAACCAACAGATGTGGTCTGGTACTCACTTTTTACGTACACAAACATTGTATCTTGCGTCCACTGCAATGCCATAAAAGTTGGCGATTTAAGGGAATGCAAAAAAAACTTGATTGAGTATTAACATTCAACTTAGTCTCTCTCCCTGTGTCTGTCTCTCTCTGCTTGTTGCTTGCTTGTTTGTGGAGGAGTTGGATTTTTGATGACTAGTAGTTGACTCTTGCCGACCTATTTTGAATGCACTTATTGTAAGTCACTTTGGATAAAAGTCTCTCTCTCTCTCTCTCTCTCTCTCTCTCTCTCTCTCACACACACACACACACACACAGTAACACACACTTGCCTTCGACATGCCACATCCGTTTGATACTGGGATGCCATATCCACTCTGCTTTTTTTTTTTCAACCAGGTTATTGCTTTTTTGTAAGCGACGAAAGTCTGTTCGTTTTTCACAGTGTGACATGCTGTTAATTAGCATTTCTAGTCGTCGGTACGTCTCTTCATTCATCCGCCTTGCTAGCGGACCTGACGATGGGTTGTCAGCAACTCGCTTTGCAAGCACACAGGTTAGATGCTGTCGGTTCTTATTGACAGACTTTGCAAAACACTGCGTGGATTGCTTTGTCATTTTCCACCCAAAACTGTTGCTTCCAGCATGACAGAAATTGTCTTTTACTAGTCCCTCAAGCTGAGGTGGCGTAGAATCTGACTGGTCAGACTATGTACAACAGAAAGGAATGTGGGCCAGTGACAGAGCAGAGAGGAAAAGATCATGCTTATCACTGGGTGAAAAAAACATATTTTTTGGGGCACTGGCCCATTTGGGCCAATTACTGACCGATCAACTCGCCTGAGTCAACCTCTCAGTGTTTTTGTGTCTGCGTGTTGTGTGTGAGAGAAGTGGGGGTGTTTATAAAGTATATACTTAATATATGTTTAGTTTGCTCAGTGTCTGTGTGCGCGCGCGCGCGCGTGTGTGTGTGTGTGTGTGTGTGTGTGTGTGTGTGTGTGTGTGTGTGTGTGTGAATATGCATCAGGATGATCGCATGTCTCTATGTGTGAAAAAGTGCATACTTGTAAGAGGCAATAATCTACAAAACCAGATTATTTGCATATGCTTTTGAATTAGGCCGCCAGACTGCTCTGCCTGGTGTTTAATCGAGCATTTAATCAATTCACCACATACAGCTGTGTAGAAACCCCTATTTCACTCTCTCCCTTCTGGGCCTCCAAATTTTCTCACACACCCTTGCCAAGCAAACAGACCTGCAACATATTATCCCACTTTAAGTGTTTAAAGTAATATTCTGTGACATTTTCATTTGAATACATTTTGCTTTTGCTACAAACTATCGCCAATTGATGGAACACAATGGTTCATGACAGTTCATGAAAATTATTGTATTTGCTTTTCAAAACACCTATGTCACATACTTTTTTCGGGG
>CABFOQ010004676.1:4917-18975 GCA_900660455.1 Gephyroberyx darwinii | reverse complement strand
GGACTTCTGTCACACAGGATGCGTTTTATGTTACCAGAAGCAGGAATAGCGATTTGTTTGGAATAAATAGAAGAAGAGTCACAATGTAAGCATGAGCAGTAATAGCCACCAAGGTTGAACAGACAATGAAAAGTTCGGTACCTACAGAAACTCAAGCTTCATCAACAGAAACTCCAAGGAAAAAGACGTCACAGTACTGGACACACTGATTGATTGACAAGTGATCTCTGGGAAGTGTAGTGCAGAATCACCACAGCAGCGCAAGAATCTTGCAGCTTACCACTTTAATGCCACATGCTATACATATTATTGACGTTCTTCTGAATTGCCTGAGTGTATATTTCACAGTATATCTGAAATAATCAGAAGTACAATAACTTGTTGCATTGCCACAGTTGTATTGTGTTGGCAACGGTTTGAAATTGTGCCATGATTCGATCCCATTACCTTTGGGAGTTCAGTTAAATATCTTTAAGCAGACATGAAACTGTTTCTGTCTTGCACACCTTAAGCCTAGCAGGCTGTCTTGAAGGCTATAGGCCAGTGTTAAGGTACCAAAGCTGAAGTCGTAACAAGTATGTCATGTTGATGAATTGAATTAAAATACAATTAAAATATTAAATATTAAAAATACAAATTAACAAGCATATAGCACCATAACAATAAGGATAACAGAATAAAGCTGCATGACATATTTCCATTGTGGCCCTTAGGTGAAGCAGAGTAAGAAACTCCCGTACTGCGCTAGAACACCGAGAGCAATTCATGCTATTTTTACACACAGTCTTGTTAACATATTAAATCCCACCTGATAGGGACAGTTAGAGGTAGAGTGCAGCCATACTGTCTAGACCAGTTAAGGTTTCTGAACTCCAGAGACCCCACAGAAATTACAGTAGCCCTCTAGCTGAACTTTGCTGTTTGTAGAGTGAAGTGACAGGGAAGATGTCACGCGCTGATGGCTGGGAAAAGTTCTCCTGTAAATCTGTATTGATTACCTATTGCTGACTCTTTGCTGCAGAGCACTTGGCAAGTGGTTGATTTTGTCCGGGTGCTGTTCAAAGCAGAAATACATCTGGTGATGGAGGAGTATTTTATGGGTGCAAAACTAAGCTGACATTTTGTGAAGAGGACTACAAAAGTGTTCTGGTCCCTAATGCAATCTTTTAAACAATACCCCAAAGTAAGAACGTGCACAGATTTCAAAGGAGCATAGAACCTACCTGCTTTGCAGACAACCAAGCTGGTCTTCCAGTCCCTTTTCTATTGTCCAAAAGAAGTGATATAGGTGGTATTAAATGAGACAACATTACCTCTGGTAAGGCCAAGAGGTCTTGTCAAGGTCAGCAACAAACCAATTACTACAGCCTCTTGAGCCATGTCTACTATCCAGCCAGTTAATATCACCTTCAGCTACTGCTAAGAAGTTTTAATAATATTGATATGAACATTTCTCGCTGAAATTAAAAAGGCTTCTACACTGTTGAAAAGTAATTAGCAGTCATAAACAGTAATCAAAATGACTAAACACTTGTCAGATGAATCAGACAAAAACATCTCAGATTTGGAATTATCTTTTCAGAAATATTGTCCCCTTAGTGAATACTGCAAGGGCATTTACTACTCACTCAGGTCAGTCTGAGGAAGCCTACCCTTCTGAATATCAAATAGTTTGCAGCTTCGTCACCTGCCCTTTTCTATGCCACTGACTTCATATATCACAGCCTTGTCTGGGCAGAGCCCTTGGAACATGGAATTTATATGAGATTACAGTTTTACAGTCTCTGACTGTATTGTCAGCACAGGAGACTAATGCCGATGTTAAGATGGAATCTGCAGTCTGGGTACAATAGATTCAATACAGTAACTGCAGATATTATAGAATAGGCATTAATGAGCAGTTAAGATAGTTATGGGCCTGCCAGCAGTACAAATTACGTTAACCACTCTGGTAAAGCAAATAAATTATATCCAAATGTCTCAAAGTAATAGTGATAACAACAACAAAATGAATAATAATGTAAAAAATAAAACAGCAATTTTGTCCTGTCTACAGTACCTGCCCCAATTTGTAATTTTGTTAATTTTGTTTATGGCTATATGAGAGACCTGGGTCAAATAGTATCTGCACATTTCATAGTTTGTTACATAAGAGTACCAGAAAGTGACCATCAAATTACTGGAAAGTATTTGAAAAAATTAGAAAACACTTCCATGATTTCAAACTTACCTGGTACTCATCAGAATTAATGTGATAAAGCACACTCAACTGGTACTCAAGTGAAAACAAAAACAAATTTTCTTAACCCGGGTCTGAATCAAAAGACAAGGTGGAATTTGTACATCAGAAATGATCTCCACTATCACCCGTTGACACAAGATCCGCGACCCAGACAGATCACATTTACTCGACTTGAATGCGACCTGGCTTGGTAGGTGAACAAATGAATGGCAACATGCAGTGCAGTCTGTTGATAATATGCAACGAAACTGTTGAGTTGTCGCATGATGTTGTGAAGATATTTTATTTACTTAATTAAAAAATAATAATTAATTAATAAATAAAGCTACTTTTTTGCTACTATTTTTGGAGCAATTTTAGTGTCATTCTTCAAACTCCTAAGTGTACACATTACATTTTATTCCATTCTCCTTTGAATATACACAATGGGCCTATATTCCTATATTCTTTTGAAAATATGTGCCTATATTGTTTGGTTTTTTTCTCTGCTGCAAATTATCCCAAAATGGACCCCTGGGAAAAAAACACATGGAGAAAGTTTTGAGATGTGTTGTGATGTGGTGGGTTAGGCACATCATGCACTAATGGCTTGGTGATTTGTGTCAGACTCATGCTCTCACTCAGTCTTTCATCTTTCCTGTCACTCTCTCCTAATACGTAGAAAATTCCGTAAAAAAGTGGTACCTACCCTCTATATGGATGTTCAAAAAAAGTGCCAGGATGTTCTAGTGCTTACCACGTATAGTAAGCCACGTAAGCCATATATTCGAGTGCTCAAACCTAAGATGTAGTCACCTTACACCGCCATATACAGATGTGGAAAATGTGCATATGCACAAACCTATGCACAAACAGTTTATCTCAACATCACATGCAAGCTTTTCCATTTACTTCCATAAACTGTGGAAATATTTTGAGCATGTAACAGAACTGTTTGAAACAACTTGTGATTTTGAGACAAATTCTCGATTTGCACTAGCATTCCTACAGGAGACTGGTGCCAATTTCTCAGAATGAAAAGCACTGGCATGAAAACCTTATGAATGTCCTGGGGACATCATTAGTAACATGGAATATGGAATAGGCTTCTTAAATCCCCAAACTTCCCTTTAACCAAAGTCATAATCAGATTAAGGTGGTTAAATGACCCACACTTCACTGATTGAACTCAAAGCTGCAGTTGGATCAGAATATTGATGTGTAAATGCAGTATAATATATATAGAATGTATTATAATAATGTGATGTGATGAGGATTATGATTACATGACAATCTACAGTACAAGCAGATATGTTGTACAATGTACAAAATGTTTCCAACAAGAAGGCAATTGGTGGAGATTTGTGCTCCCCAACACTGCACTATTCTCCAATCTGCTGTTACACCAAAGACATCATTTCTATCACTTCAATTTTAAAGTTAAATTGATTTCTTCACCCTGCAAACATACCCTTAGGATTTGGAATCAAGTCTTTCTCCGTTAGTTTGATAGTTATGGCTAAAAAACAATAATTGTTCCTTGGCCCAAGGCCTATCTGCCCACCAAATTCCATGGAAATCTGTTCATGTATTTTTGAGATCCTTTCATCCTTTCATAGGTTTGCCTCCTTGGCAGGGGTAATTACAGGGTTTTGATTTTGTTTTCACTTGAATACAAATTATAGGTCTCATTGTAACATCAATTAACATTGTAATGTTTCCATCTTACATATCCATTAAGGGTTTGACTGTGATTAATTAATTTGATAATGTGATTAAAATGAATGCATATTTGTCCTAACACTGAGAACCACAATGGAAATTGTACAATATTCTAGTCTAAGTTGTTCAAATTCCCCCCAAAAAATCAGCCAGTAGAATAAGAATAAAAATAACTAATTATGTGTCAGGTTTGTAAACCCCGACCGCCACATATTTTACTATTTGAGGAGTATATTTGTTGTGATGCAGTTCAGTTCCTCTGCAATTTGGCCGTCTCATTCCACAAACCCTTTGTTAGGAAGCGTAGAAAAATGTGAAAAACAATTATGGCTAAGCTTCTTTTCCAAAATGAATCAAGCCACAACATTTGTGGTAATTGCTGTCATTATTATGTGCTATGTTTGCGTGTAATGAATGTGCAACGGCTGCTTCAGCACAGTCAGAAGACAATGACACACAGCAGATTTTGTTGAGAAATTGTAAGAGATCATTATCATTATCTGGCCATAAATCCCCTTTATAACAGTATACCAATGCACCAGCTAATAACGTCTTTTTCCTGGCCTCAACTTTCCATTTGTTGAATATACACGTTTTGTTCAACTTCCACTATTTTCTTTGATTGAATGAATGAAGTGAATGAGAATGTGAATGTTAAAAAGGCAAATATGCAGTCACTAACAATAGTTCAGAAGTTCAGAAGTTTGCCATGTATGTGGCTCAACTACAGGGATCAAAATTGATTTTCAGGGGTTTCAAATAGATTCAAACCGAAGGCTTTTGGCAAAGGGTTCAGGAACTAGACAACCACGTATTAACCTTGATGCAAAATTGCCCTGCTGTCGCAAAAGTGGCAATTGAGAGGAATCTCATCACACATAAAGCTCTCTGTCTTTCATTAGGCCATGGAGCAGCAGAGACTGAGTCACAGCCTCTAAGGGTTGCCTTCACTAGTGTCTTAATAA
This sequence comes from Gephyroberyx darwinii, assembly GCA_900660455.1. NCBI lineage: Eukaryota > Metazoa > Chordata > Actinopteri > Trachichthyiformes > Trachichthyidae > Gephyroberyx > Gephyroberyx darwinii. The sequence continues at coordinate 14,067 of CABFOQ010004676.1, read as the reverse complement.
TTATACCCACTTACTGTTTCATCTCATCCCCCTTGACAACCTCTCAGTTTTTGATCTACAGTAGGATTCAACTTCCTTTACTCTAGCTGTGAATGTCCCCTATTCACCCGTTATCTGTGATCTTGCCTCGGTCCACCTCTTAGGATTCCTTCTCCTACTCTACACTCGTACTGTGACACTTTGTGAACTTCTACTATACTTTACTGATCCTGTTAGGGAAATGATTTATGACATCAATAAACATTACAAAATGAATGGTAAACATGTTAATAGTTACATGTAACAGAAACAAATCACTCATCTGAGCAAAAGGTCAGGAATTGGATGGCTGTAGTATTAAACAGCAGGTGTCAAAAGGTAATGCTCAGCAGAGGACTAGGTAGGACATGCCAATTACTGAAAACGCTTCGACAGTCCTTGAAGACACTGTATTGAGTGTGGCCCACACTGTCCATAAAAGTGCAATGTTTGCTCTTTATCATCCTCTCTGTCACAACCTCCAAGGAGTCTATTGTTACACCATCCGGATTTCCTCGAGGCGTAAAACAAAACACTAGCCAAAATACTTGACTAGATTTTTGCAGACATAAAATGATCACTTTTTTCCTGTCAAACAATAACCTTGATTATGCCTTTTTATAGACAGCGCTAATACCAGTATACCAGGCAAATTGTCTTCATCGACTGGAATATTACTAGTCGACTAGCCTGTAGCTAGCTTTTTTCCAGACTGCAATAGTGCAAAACCAGAGAGGAATTAATAGTTTGAGAAAACTAAACCCACCCTTCGTTCTTCTGACAAGCCACATTTCTACTTCTACTGAGCCATTATATCAGATAATTCATTAATGGGTAAGGAACATCATGTATTACTTGATACTTGTGGTTAGATTTAGTCTTTTCATATTTTCATCCAGTAATAGACAACTCCTATATGCTATTATTTAGAAAATATGAATTTACTCAATACATGTGGGTTACAGTATTTAGCCAATATTCATTGCACGGACTTTATGTGAACATGCATAGCACATGCATGCATAACAAAAAACTACCTCCTTAGCAGGACTACCATAATTATTAATGTCAACAGAGAGAACATGTTTTTTTCTATCAGATATATTCCTAGATAAGTATAGTATAATCTCTTCGAAGGCCGATGTGTCATTCCACATGGGTGGAGCTTGGACAATGGGATTAACATCAACTCCAGTGTACCCTCAGATGGAATGGTTAAAGAGTAGGGATTATGTATAGTCCAAGCCTACCAGTGACACATTTAGTTTTATGATTTATTCTGAGATTATCATACCCTGAACACTGATAGCAGCCAGTGTGGTTCCATTAGGAGAGTGTTTGAAGGGGAGGAGAAGGGGGGGTTGAAGGGATGAGAAACACATCGTCAGAATCTGGCTCCCGGGGGTGACAGATGTCTACTTGTGCCCCTTCACAATACACTTTAATTCTAGAAAGGCAAAAATAGATGGAGTCATTGCCCAATCTCAAAGGATCTATCATGGCAGAAGGAATTGATCTCTTAATTGTAAAACCGTGCATATGTGTGTATGTGTGTGCGCATGTGCGTGCATGATTGTGTGTGTGTGCATGTGAGTGAGCATGCATATGCATGTACATGTCACAAACATGACATGCTAACAAAACATCAAAGATTTTCTGGCCTTTCTGACCTTTGAACTCTGGCTTAGTCAAATAAAAGCAAGCTAATGCCACTACGTTTCACATATTAGATTGTGTCGAATCTGAATCTGAAACACTGACCTTTGTTCCTTCCCTGAAACCAAAAAAGTGTCAGCCTAACAGGATAATCTCCTAGTGATTCATGCTCGGTTGACCAACATCTACAGCATTGCCTGCCCTATTTTTTAAAAGAATGAAATCCAAACTAGGTTATTTCTAATTACATAACATATTTTTTGTTGTTGTGGCATCAGATGTCCAACATCTGACATCATGGACATCTCTCTGAATTTGATAGAAACCACAGTACAGTTGATTTGTTTTTTTCCTTTTTTTTCCTACTACTGTGCAACCTGAGCATACATATTCGTAGGCATGGAAGAATGGGTGGGATAAAATAGCAAGCAAAGCTAATGATGAACTCGATTCAATCTCAAGTCTGATTGCATCCTTCAAGTGGGATTTTCTATCCCCGCGTTACTATGATGGAGGTCTCAGTATCCTGCAGAATGTAGCCTAATGTTCAGTCAGCTGTGACGAGGACTAATGTGAGCTTTCCCTTACATTCAACTCCCCTTGGGAGAGGCGACCATATGAGGAAACTACACAACTGAAAGGATACGTAAATCAAACTACTGAAATGACAGTAAAGCAATTCAATTCAACTTTACTGGCCTTTTGCCAAAAAGGGAACATCTAAAACATAACAAACATTACACAGACAACAAAAAACATACATACATACATAGTGAAATAAAGACATTTTACTTGTAGAGTCAACATGACCTGTAACAGCCAAGGGATAGATTAAAATTTTGGTTGCTCAATACTGAGAGCAGCATCAATGTTGTCAGCACCACCACCATCCTCGTATGGATGTAGGAACACACATTGCAGCAGGACATCATCATGCTTCCATCAAAATCAGTATTAGCAACACCACCATGATCACTGTCTGCAACTCTGACTCAAAAATACTTTAGTTGGCGTTCATAACGAAAGCTTGGAAAGAAAGATTCTCAGTCTACCAATCTACTTATCCCACACTTAAAGCGCACAGCTCTCCAAGCCTATGCCCTCCTACTCCCTCCCCTATCACCATCACTTCCCCAGTCTACGCTCTAAGTTTGATAAAGTACAGTCCAGTGGGGGTGTTTCAGCACAACCTTGATTGACAGCCGAGGGCTGATTTCACTCTGCGGCGTCACGGGCAAAGATTTTGCACAAGCATTACTGTTCACTATTCCCACCACATATTCATCACTTTCATTACTGTCTGAATATGTAGAATCTCCAACTAGTGAGCAGCCTATTAACACAAGGGATAAATGAGTTTCTGAGCCTGTTGGGCTTGGCTATTGGTTATCTGAGGACAACCACGAATAGGAGGAACACAAGATTAGATGATTCACAACACTTTTCCCCACAGTAAAAAGCAGCAGTGCCATTTAAGGACTCATCCACAGGCATTTCACAACCTTTCATGAAAGGTTTTTCCAGAGCAGTTATACTTCTTATCTAAAAACGTGTATATTTAGCCTTAACACCATAATGTTCTAAGTTTGTTGTGTCAAAGAGTTTCATATGTTGCTGCATTAAATTATAGATAGGTCTAAAGATTGCTGTGTCTCAAGGTATTCCACCGTAAAATTATTTTGCTGTCTGGGTATGTATGCTGTCAGTAAGTTTGAGTATCAAGGACAGTTAGCCTGAATCAATCAGAAACAAAGTTAATGATGGTCAGAACAAACAGCATGCAGATCAAATATGAGCATAGAATCTTGACTGCTAAAATGATAACCGAATGAGAACTGTTCAGTAAACATTAAAAACACTTGTGTTTGTTGTATTGAATACTAAGTATTATATTACTACTTTGCTATTTAGTATGTTTTTAGGGCTGTACTCAGGCCAGTGAACAAGCCTTAATGCCACAGCTGCTTGCCAAACCAGTAAACAGTTTCCACGCATTGAATGTGGACGTGAGCTGATGTCAGCTTAAAGGAACACATCAGATTTTGGAGAGATTGACCCATTGGTCAGCTTTTCCGTTAAGTGATGAGAACACCAACATCATACATTGTCCCCAGTAGATTGTTTACTTTGATGCTCCGTGCTAACACTTTAGTATTCACTATGTTGAGTGATCGTAGGAGACTAGCATTACCTCAAAAGTGAGAAAATTAGAACTTGTAGCAGCTGTAATGCTAAATGGTAGTTTGGTAAAGGAGGTACAATTTAAAAAAAAAAAAAGTATTACAAGGCTCTTCCCTGTGCAAAGGTCTCTCTTCCCACCAGACTTGGAGTGTGACCTGTTTTGTTTCCATGGGAAGAGAAATTGGTGGGCAATGGCAGACTGTGGCAGACCCTTGGATGATTTCGGTCTCTATGTTCATATCACTTTACAGATAAGCTGCCCTTATATTAATATGACAAAAAGGTAATAAAATATAAAGATTCACTAAATATTGTCCTTGCTACATTCCCTACTATGCTAAATCAAACCAATATCACTCAAAAGGGAACTAAAACATGAATTGGAACAAGCCATAATCACCAACCAACCAAAACAAAAGGTCAAAAAGGGAAAACAGGATTCCTAAAAAGCACCAATTTTTGAATCAAGAGTTGCACACAGCTAACAAGGTTTTCTGAAAGACGCCCACTAATGCTTTCCAAATCTAGGCTAAATGTTAATCCCGATTATTTTCCTAAATATTGCAATCACATTATTAATCACAATTATTTGTCTCGGTTTCAGGAAACAGTTGCAGTTTTGTACCTTAACATATGTTTTCACTTTTTCCAGTGCAGTATTTCTCAAAATAGCAGCAGCTAGAATGTCCCGCTTTCACTCGACTGTCTTATTCTTATTGTCTTTCTTATTCACAAAATTCAAATAATAAATCATTACTACTTTATTACATTGGGAGCTACAACCCACAGGCAAACTTTGCACAGAATGTTCATTAATGTTCATTTTGGTCACATGGGTGCATGCTGTGCAGTCAATGGTTGTGATTGGTTATGCATACTGGAAGAACTTGATATACCACACTAGGACTTATAGAAATATAACAAACACTTAAAAATTGCAGAATTACATGATTATTAATCTACATTTAATTGTGCAGACCTATCTAGATGAACATTAAACCCAAACAAAACAAGAATAAGAGCTAAATGGATGACTTTTCCAAACAAATTGGTGGAGGAGCACAAGTAAGAGCAAGAGCTCTTACCAGCAGGCACACTCTAGCAAAGCACTGGCCAGAAGGTCTTGATAAACCCCCCTTGCCAACACAGGTGCTCCATATTTCAATTAATAAGCTAGTCTCAGCAGGGAGCAACAAACCTGTTAGGGAAAGCAACCTCAATATGGAGACACAGGGCTTTGGTTGAAGTTACTGGTTGATGCCCACCACAAAGGAAAACAGAAGCACTTCACATTGTGCTCTGCAAAGTTGAATTTGCAAAGTTAAGCGTAAACAGTTTAACTGTAGCTGTAAACAGTTAAAGAGTTCAAGCTTGCCTGCCTCAAGCGTCCACATCTGAGGAGGAGGCATGATCCACATCACACACTTCCATACTACTGCTGTGTTAATCTTAATTCCAAGACTGCCAACATTACATGCAACCTATAGCGAGGAGTCAAAACAACTGCATCCATACAATATATGTACATTATATGTAAAAATATGCCAGTGTCCCTATAACATTAATGTATATCAGAGTGGCAGGTAAACAGCATATGAGCCATTTATTTTTTTTAAATCAGAATGGAGCAGTGAAGGGCTGAAAATGGGTGTCCTCCCTCTTTAAGTGTTCAAGAACCCTTGTAATGCTATGCTTCATCTTGAAAAATAGTGAAGTAAAATATAGCAATATCTATCTAAAATATCTATAATATGTTAAGATCCACATGCAACTGCAGTTTCCATTAATGTATAACACCTATCATGTTCACAGAAGATTGACTTACTGAACTTGCATTACCTGTGGTGGATCAAAGGTTTGCTGATAAATGTTATCACAAATGACAGATGTTATGAGATGATTATGAAGACGAGACCTTGCATGGATGACTCTTTCTTTGAATCTTCACTAAGACCTGCTCCTGTGGCTGAGGATTGATGTCTTCATGATTTTTTGGTAATACAAAAATGCAGGGATGCTATCCCTGGGGAAGGAAGTCTCTCCATGCCTCATAGGGAGGAAATCAGCATGCATAAAGGAAAATAATCTGTTGTCATAAAATGCATAGCCCACACAATCCTTCCCTACTCCCATCTGCACAGCTTCAGCCCATCCAGAGTGACGTCAATGCGCAGATTAGAGCTTTTTTCCCCTCCTTTTCCATCTCTTCCCTTTTTTCACGCATAATCTGGATTTTTCATGAAACCTCAGCGATTCTGCATTCACTGCCTGGAAGATGGCTCTGAATTCCTCTACACATAAGAAACTTCAAAGTTAGAGCAGTGATTTGAGATATTTCCAATTATTGGATACTGTTGAAAGGGATGGATGGAAAGGAACTATACATTAAAGGCTTAAATTGAGGTAAAATAATAGGATTCCTTACCTTTCAGAAGGGAGAATTGCCATTTATATGTAAGAATGGCATGGAAGGCATCCTTCCATAAGAGCAGAGATAGAAAAGATAGAGGGCCTGAACATATCAATGTCACATCTAATTTCAGATTCCTGAGGTTAATGCAATGAAAGACTCTGATCAAAGCAACAATAATTGTCTGTTTATGAATCTATATGAATTAGTTCCATTACTCTGCACGTTTGCTACTTGCCAAAGAGACAAATGATTATTGAGGCAGATATTTTGAAAAATATTTGTCAATGTTAATTTCCCCTTTATTTTCACTGTATGTAATTCCTCTTTACATAAACCAGAAAAAGACAAAATATCTCCCATCGTATCATCTCAGATTTAGCATGCTTTAATGCGAATATGATTCATGCTGACTCCTCTGTGTGTTCCTTCATAACCTTGACATACACTAGCAGAGAAAAACACAAGGACAGCCAGGCTTGTATCTTTTAAAACTGAGGTCACAGTGACGTTGAATGATACCACCTGCTCTAGTGTTCAAAAAATGCCCACGGCTGGCAGAAAGAAAACAAGCTGAAAAGCATCAGAATAAATCCGTATGAAAAAACATCTTAGCAGTGCTACTACTAGAAGCTTAAGCCTCCTGCGATGAACCATGAATGTAGAGATAAGTGGCATACTGTATTGTATACAAGACACTTTCCAAAGTCTTTAATAAGGAGCCTAATGTGGGGACACTGGCAGAGCAATTGTTATTACTCAGCAGCCATGTTTGAACACGATAAGCAAAATCACATAATCCACATTAGCATGTAGGAAACAGTGAGGGGAGAATACAGTGAAACTGCTGATAAAGCCTGTCAAGAAATCCCTAGCTGTGCTTGCTGCTAATTTCAGGAAGAAAAAAAAAGTTGCGATATTAAAATGATATATCCTTCAAAGAACAAACTTTTCCAGAGAGTAATATTTCTGGTCAAGGGAACATTTTACACTATTTAACAATACTACATGCTCATTGAAGATCACAGAGAGGAGTGTTACACTTTCTCAAACTGGCCCATCTTGGGAGACCCTTTGGAGCAAAGCTTCTCTACTCTTTTTCCTATCTCTGCACCACCAGCTGCTGAGGGAATCAGAGTTGCTTCAAACTCCCACGCAAGCCAAAGACAGCAGCAAGCCAGCCTACATCTGTGCAGTGCAGGACTTCGGGGATAGAGGGGGAAGTTACTGCGCTGTTTGAACTCCCTTGCCCCGAGCATTTACTTGTCTCTGCTAATCACAGCCTTCATCATTTCCAATGCCATTGCCTGAGATGGCAAACTGTATTTCAGCCGTATAGGCCAAGGAAAGTTCATCTGCCAGGACATTTTCTCTGATCCCCCTCTTACCACTTCCCATGCAAGAGGCAGATGCAATGGCAGTGGGGGAGGACAGATTTGTCATAATGGTTACAGTTTTGTGTTGCATTATTTGCGTTACGGGAGACATAAGCCCCCCAGCCGTCCCCAAGGGCCTGGAGCTACTAGGCAACAAGTCATCTTGGATGCAAAGCCCATAGCTGAGGGGGTTGATGAAATAAAAATAAAATATGTTAATGTGTTTCCAATGACTGGTTTTCAACAAACAGCGCACTTTAGCTAGTCCCAAAATGTCAAAGGGATGGTTTGGTTTCACACATTTACCTGAAAGGCAGATAGATGGCATGTATGCTAATGCTCAGGATCTGTGTTATTCTCTCGCATGTGGCTTATCACTGTGTCAAACATTTCAGTGTGTCAGGCTATTGGGACGGATGCCTTTGAAGAAACTGAAAGGAAGAATTTCTCCCAAGATCGACGTCAGTATCTCAATGTGAACAGTAAAACCATGCATAAATGAGTAATGTCATAACAGCTCAATAGCTAGACCTACTGCAGTCGTGTTGTTCGAAATTTTGTTGCAGAAGTGTCAGAGTTTTGTTTAATGATAGCATACCAGGCTTGTTCAGCCCCTCTGTGAAAGAGCAGATTTTGATTTTCACAGTAATTCTGAACCAATCTGAGCCATTAATAGTCATCCTAATCAGATAATATATTTGAAAAACTGAGTCGTGCTGACTGAATGACACCACAAAGGCCTTTTGAGGTCATTTTGATTTTTCAATAAAAGCTATTTTGTTTCTAGTGCAGTGGTCTACATGGACAAAACTGGCTAAAGCCCTTCAACACAAGCTGTCATTTCTGGGTCACCATCCCGTTTCAAGTTTCATCACATTAAATGGGGTTTCAAAGGGTCCCGACTGAAAGGTGAGCATAACAATGATGATTCTACGTTCACAGTCTGTTCATGGAAAGTGATCACAAGTAGCACAGTAGGTGATCACACAAATGTACAATGACCACCAATGACGCAAAACCCTGAGTACTGTTGGAAAGGAAAATTCTGGTGTTTTTGTACTGTTTCATTTTCTTCATTGCAGCTGTATTATATTAGTTGTAGGTCAGTGACCATTGCATGGCATTGCTGACCTGATTTAGATCAGTGTCCCCTCAATATAAAGGGCATTGGTAGGAGAGCCATCAATGTGGAATAGACAACTTAAAGCATATACATTATCAAGTGTGTGTTGTTTTATGGGTGAATGGTTTACAGCTTTAAATTTCAATGTGAACTACACTTCTTTATGTTTTGATTCAGTTAGCTATTTTTCTACATATTGTAGAAAAATACAAAAAATATATAATTGGATATTCAATGGAGTTTCAAACCAAATGAGATCCTCTCAGCTGCAGAGGGTAATGTGATTTTATACAGTATATTTCATGACATGATAGATACATATATATATATGTGTGTGTGTGTGTGTGTGTGTGTGTGTGTGTGTGTGTGTGTGTGTGTGTGTGTGT
>CABFOQ010004655.1:30878-45014 GCA_900660455.1 Gephyroberyx darwinii | reverse complement strand
CCGGGGACGTATCCTGGAGACCGCTGGTGGTTGCCGTTGGGCGGAGCCACAAAGAAACGGCTTGGGCCATCATTCGTCGGCATGGTATATCTGTCTGCTACCTGAGGTTGAAAGGTAAACAAACGGAGAAAGAACGGGTTAAAACAGTGGTTCCCAAAGTGGGATCCAGGGACCTACAGGGGTCCCTCCTCAGGGACCCCGAAAATGCAGAATGCTTTTTAATTTTTTCAATCAACAGCACATTAAGATAACACGTAGGAATGACTATTTCAATCAGAGCTTTGCTTTCCCCACTGTTCTCCACTATTGTACAGACCATTTGCAATATTGTACTAAATCATATCGACATAACAACAAAATGTTACTCAGATGGGGGTCGCTGTAACAAAATCTCCACAAATGTGGGCGCGCGGCCTCACTTGCATCTATTCAGGATTTCTTGACAGCAAAACATTTTGGCTCATCTGGTTTAACATTTACATTTTCTTGTCAAGCCCTTTGAACTGTAATCGTGACCCTACTGTAAGGTAGAGGTAGGCAAAACTGCAAAGGAAAGTTAAAGTTAAAGTTAAGAGAGGAGAAAGAGATAGGAGGGGGTTAAGGAAATATAAGAGGTTAAAGAGAAGGAGGAGGACACTGAAGAGGGACATAAACTGAGAGTAAAAACAGTAGGAGACGAAGGAGCAGAAAAGGGCTGAAACTGGGGGAACGGGCAATAAGCCACGAAGCATCTCACTCTTCACTCCCAGGTGAAGACCCTGGGAGTCAGCCTGGAATTGACAATTAATCAGTTCCTCCAAACCATTCAGTAGGTCCTCTGGCTGGTTTGGCTCGGACGCAGTGACCTTGGCTACTCTTGTCCACAGTAATGAAGGGGGTCGTGAATAATGGATCTCAACATTCCCGAGACTATGTTAACACAGCTTAAACAGATGGCACCAATTACAGTAGGGAAGGAGGAGAGTTCTCCGGCCCTGGTCTGCCCCCCCTTTATTTCACACAAATAAAGAAAGTAGTACAGTCACATACACATACACAGACATACACAGTCACACAACCACGGACGCTCGCACACACACACACACACACACACAGAAGGAGAGGAAATGACATTGCACAAAAAAGGCCTCCATGGCACTTTTCTGTAGAACAGCCATTTAATGACATCAACATTCCCCACTGTAGGGGTCCATAAGCTAAATGTCAGCAAGTACAAGATTCACCAATTTGTTTCAGTCTGTTAAAGAGGTTGTTAAAACTGTAGAAACACAACAACTGTCCGAAGCAGGCTCTTTCAAACCACAGACACCTTGTAATTTAGTAATTTCCGTCCTTAAATCATCCCTCTTAAACCCAGCATTGTGTGTAACAATGCTTCATACACACACACACACATATACACATATACACATTCACACACAGAGACACACACAGCAGACCATTGTCTTGTCAAGCCAATTAGTCACATTGCATCATTTTACCCCAGAGCACAACAAACCCCTTCAACCCATAAACAAAGCGATATATAATCAAGGACTCCACAAAAAGGTCTCAGTCAGTCATGTAGGCTACAATATAAGATGGGTCTAACAACAGCAGTTTCGCCAAATTCAGCCCAAACTCTCCAATTAGAGTCTCTCTGAAACCTTCCCTTTGGTAAATTCAACATGTTTCATACTCAGATTTGTGTTGCCGATCCGCCATCTACGTCATTCAAGCATCCAGCAATTACCTAGTAGAAGAATATGATCAATAAGTGCGAGAGAGACTACCCATCTGCCACCAGTCTTTACAACCCTATCTCATGCTACAGAGGACCAGTGTTTTTTACGCCTGCCTACCATAAATTATTCACATTCCACCCCATAAAAAGGACCATGCTACTACTGGTCCCCTACGACTGCCCTGTCACAGCATATGGAGCTGTGGACTTGGTCACCTTAGGCTACTCATAGTTTTGAAATGACAACAATCACAATATTAAGCACCTCATGGGCATGCATCTCCTGAAGAGTCAGTGACTCAGTATGTCCATATTCCCATGTGGTCCTGACTTCAGAACTACTGGATATCCAACAGATGTAGGGAAAGGCTAAAATCAATCAGGGATAGGCCATCACACATTCCTCAGATGAGGAATCATCCCTGGCTTTTGAAATCACCAGTAGCAGGGAAATGGATAGCAAACCATGAGTTCCTATATTACCTGAGAGCTATAAGCTAAAGCAACAATTTACAACAACAGCAATACTACTACTACTACTACTACTACTACTACTACTAATAATAATAATAATAATAATAATAATAATGATAATAATAATAGGGCTTTTAACACACTGGTAGCACAAAGTAAGTTATGTGGTGCAAGCATAAGCATTATCAAAGTAAAAACGTTTGTTAGAGATGGATGAATTCATGACTAATGGTGATTCATTGGTTTGTTTTGGCCACACCACACTGCAATACATTTTAGAAGGACACTCGCAAATACCACAGCTAAAGTTAAAAACACCACACAGTTAGCACTATAGTATCACCATAGGGGTGAAAATAAAGTGGGGTAAAGTCACTATAAACTCACCGTTGAGTACCCTAGACACACTATAGGAGTATTATAGGAATATTAGTGATTTTCGCAAGGGTTGTAACGTTATCTGCCCACACTGACACTTCACAAGGTGTATGGGACACGTAGCAACACATGACTGTTGGTCAGCAGGAGCTAAATTGGACACAGCAAACGCGCGGAAGTTCACCCTTTTGTTCTTATATTACCGTTGTTAAAGCCTATTCACAAGAACAAGCAAGTCAAAGGTTCGTTCACCAGTGAATCTTCTATCACCCTCCCTCCCCCCAAAGGTTGACAGACAAGCGGAGGAGCATACCAACATCGTATCCGGACGAAGAGGTCGTACCTCGGGTGAGACTGTCCAGCGCCTCTCGTTCTCTGTCCATCCGCTCTCTGCCGGAGCCGTAAAACTGTTGACCTGGTGGTGAGACGACTGAACGATTTCTCGCCCTAGCAGTTTGCTTTCTATGTCCCTTTATATATACTTTTTCTTCACATGGTGTTTTTCTCTTAAGGGGCTGTCGTCCGTCGGTCAGCCCCCAGTCCCACCGAGAGGGAAGCAGGCGCGGCTTGGGAGAGAGGAAGTGGTGCTGCCTTCAAGGGCTGTCGGAAATTACGAGAAGAGTAGCGCACACGAGCGACCCAACAAATTGATGTGAAAAATAGTGAAGTGAAAAATACTGCTTCTATGATAACCCGAGTTACCTCGATGTGACCTTTGTTGGTGAAAAGCATAGGATCAGTATCAACAATTAATGTATTTCATAATTATATCTTATTGGTTGGCTTTGTATGAATAATTTGTATTGTTGTATGTTTTTATTTTCATTCTGCTTAACTTTTGGTTGACATGCATTTTTGTCCCTACTCATAAGTTGTCTTCTTGAGTGTTGAAGCACAACAGCTGCAAACATCAATTAGTGGAGAGTTTATTTATAATGCTACACAAAGATCAACTTTTCAGGAACTAAGAAAATCAGCTTTGTTATTTGCTTGATGGCAATGCATTTTCGACAGTATCCAGTGGGTTGAATTGCCTCAGTCCATTGAGGAGCGTGCAAATGAAATGAAAACACAAAAACCTGAAAATCACAGAAATTACAAGGCAACAGCGAAATATACAATTACTTTTGGTTGATAAATAAATTAAAACATTCATTACATTCCTGATGTCTAACCCCCACTCTCTTTCGTTTGTATTTCCTACTAAACGCTCTTGAACATGCTCCAAGTCGCATTTATGATGACCAAAGTCGTAACATCTTACGAGGAGCAATGAAGGCAGCATGAGACGAGAAGGCGAGCAGCATTGGAGGAGTGCAGGGGTTCAGGGGTGGGGCTTGGCTTGAGCCATACCGCCGCCTAGCTGCTGACCAGAGGGTCCACTATTCTCAGTTTGGTAGGCATTGAACGGGTTGGACTAGTGAGTAGGACAGGCCTATAGACTTACAGGGCAAAGTTGAATGGAAAATGTTGATACACCAGCATCCTAACAACTACAAGGACAAATAGAGGGAGAGAGAGTTCGCTGTGTCCTAGAAAGAGAATCTTACCACAGCCACTCCTGTTCCTTTACATCCCTTATTTTCTTTGCAGTCACCCAGAAGATTTTTTCCTCACCTCCTCCTCCCATAACCTCTCCCACTCCTCTCCTCATGCTATATTGTTACGGTCACTGAACCTAAGCAGCAGGGTTGACCTTCTGACCTAAAGATGTATCAAGTTAACATACTTTTTAGGGTAGTGCTCTGTTTGCCCCCTTTGAATAGCATCTCTTGAAGCAGCATGGGGGAAAGCATTGTTGTGTTTCAGGTGCAGAGAGACACGCTGCGCAGAAAGTTGCACTGTCTGCCAAATCACCTCACTCAAAACAAAAGTCAGGTTAACGTGAAAACGCTTAAACAACCGAGCTACATTTCTCTTAGTGTGGTGAGGGTTATAACAAAAGTCGGTTCTGTTCCATCGTATGGAACACAAGACTAATAAAATCAGCAGTTATAGGTCTGAGGATATCCATATATAGAGAGCATGTCCAATTTTGACATTATTTTATGTAAACATGAGAGCAAAAATTCAGTAGTTGAACCTCTTGTGGTGCTGTGACTCAGGAGAGAAGCATAGTGCAATAAGACTGTTGTTGACAGTAAAAGCCAACCTATTATACAGTAGTCCGGCCTAATCCAAGTTTTACAAAGAAAACAATGCTCTGTTGTCAACAGGACTTGATCTCTCTCCCATCATTATAAGAATGAGTCCCCATCACTGCTAGAGGGTGAGTCCTCATCTCTACTAGACGGGGTATTATACAGTTTTATTGTCACCAAACAATCAAATGTAACAGAATGGCATCACTTATTGTAATGGTACAACATGACCCATCTCTAGCCATTATGCTGAGCTACAATAAGGAAGCATAGAAAGCTTTATCCTGCAGATTTTCTACAGTATAAAACCTACTATGTGCCTCTAATATGTTGTAGTTTTTCAGTTTGTTGTATCACCCTGATGAGACACCCTAACTCTTCCACATCATGTTACCATCTTGTAGGGCCTTGGAGTAAAATTCCATCTTTCCATCCTACTCCCATCAAAGATCGACAGAGTCAGAATTTAGATTGCTTCTCAAATACAGTTTTTATTTTCTATAACCATTTTAGTATAACTATATCAATATTGTTATTACATATAAGTTCCTTCAGTCATTAAATATGCTTTACAAAAAAATCTAATCAAATTATAGAAGATACCAGTCAAGGTGACCAGACTGAAGTACAAGGGTCATCTAAAGAGCCAAAACAAGGACTGGCTTAGTCTAATAATTGTCATATCAACAGGTAGAGTAGTAATAACAACTACAGTTGAGATAATAACAAAAACGTGTAACATAAAAAATAAAAATGAGAATAAACATGTACAGTACAAATATTATTTACAAAGTCAAAATGAAAGAAAGCATAACCTTGGTTTTAAGTACTGAAAACAAGTTGTGTTGAGTCCCCTAAAAAGTATATTTTCCATAACAGATCATCACCTGACAACAACAGTAACCAACCCTAATGGATCTTGGTCAATCTAACAAACATCAAAACAACTAATAACTAGTCATCTTTAGTTCCTCTCAACCTGTAGTAATCAGACCTGAAGGTTTACGGTAGCACCCATGGGCTTATTGGCTAATAAGTCACTTACCAACATAATTTGACCCCTTTTGTGAACACAGACTCAGCCTAACCTCGGTATTAAAAATACTTCAAAGGAGATTTTGTACGCAATTCTGTGTTCGTTAAACAGGCAAATAAGGTAAGAGAAACTAGCCAAACGTGGCATGCAGTAGCATTTGCTTTTCAGGGCTTTGACAGTGTCTCAATGGAGTCGTCAGTACAACGCATGTGACTGGCTTATACTTTGTTTTGTCTCACTCAGCATTAAAGGGCAATTTAACACATAACAATGGATCCAGAAATACCATGCAGACTGTAAGATAACTGAAAGTTAAGACAACAAAATATATGTGCAAAAAAGGCTCAATGATGTAAGCCTTTAATGCTGAGCCGATTTAACACAAAACTTTTCTTCCAGTACACATATTGTGAGTGAATAGGCAGGGTTGGCATCCATTTGCTTTCAGTCACAACATATTAGCAGATTATTTTCTTTTTAATCGTGGACATCCACTTCCTGAAATAAAAATGAATCAACACCAACCGCATTAATGACGTTCACCATTTAGTCCTGAATGGCATTAGTGGTATGAGTCTTGATCACAGCACAGACAGTTACCTGCTGTCACAGTAGTTTAACTTGATCATATAAAAGACATATCTAGAAATAACATTTGATCTGATCAGAGTACACAAGAGATCTATTATAGTAACTATTATATATATCTATATCTTAGTGTGTCAAAATTGGGCTTCATAATAGAGTTACTGTATCAAGGCTTTATAAAGTCTGAAAAGTTGCTGTTAATTTAAACTGGTGTCAATCATTGTGTCCATAGAACTGTCCAGCATTTCCTTTTTCTGAAAACAAAGTTCAACTACAATGTAGTGATACTGGTCTTACAGCAACAATACTTCAAGATAATCTCAGAAGAAAGAATGTAGGGCAAGGTAACATCCACACATTATTAGTCACTGATATACAGCCTCCACCCTGGCTAGATCAGCTACAAATAGAGCCCAGTCTTGCATCATATTCTTGTGGTTTGTTACACTGAACCGCCAACTGTAGCATTTTAGGACTAAACAGAACATTATATGAAAAAGTCTTTATACAGCTAATAGGGCTTTGGGGATATTTCAAGATGTAATTGGTACAAAGTACACTTCTATGTGTTCTAAGTCTCTGCATTATACTAAACATTTGGCAACACTGGCACCGCTAGATCATGTCATTTTTGACTTATACAGTTCTTAGTCACATGTGATACGTGCAAATATTATTTAAGATATAAAAAAAATAATAAACAATAACCAAAAAAAGAAATCCATGGTGACTGCAGTGGGTAGGACCAACCTGACATGACCTGAAAGTCAGACGGAGGTTGGTTGGGTTGGAGAAAGTCCGTTCAGTTTTTGTCCAATCCAGTTTACAGCAAGGCTGAACCTTAAAAGCCTCTCAGATTTGGTCGGAGGTCTCAACTACAGACAATGGACCATGTCCTTCTCAAAGGCAGCAAAAATGTGACACACACATTCACACACACTTCATACATATGCACACTGTATGTTGCCTGTTCATTCTATAGTGTATGTAACCCACTCCGTCTTTCATTCATACATCACCACAATGTGCAATTTTCAAAATGATATAAAAATCGAAAAGCAAAACAAAAAGATTGGTTTCCAAAGGAACGATGTTTTGGATTTAAAGTTCACAGTTGCAGCATGTGGCGTGGACAGTATTGGCAGGCCCTTGGCCCTGGGGAACTGCGGTTCCAAGGTGGAGAGGAGCTTGATGTCAAGAGAAGCCTGACACAATAAATTCAGTCCTGCACAGGGGTGCACCGCTTCTACCTGCATCATTTCACACACACTTGATTCTCTTCTTCTTGTTCTTAGATGAAAAAACAAATACACCCATTCTCGGTCATCCCACCTCTCCCATAAATCATTGTCCTTTTCATATTACCAGTCTGTGAGCTAAGAACTGTTTTAAGCGCTCCAGGTCCTGTGAAAGGTTGTCCTTTTCTCTCTTTCTCTCGGCACCCCCTTCTCCATCATCCCCCTTAACCCCCTCGCTGTCTAACTCCTCTACAAGTTGACCAGCTCGTGTGCTACGAACTGTTTGAGTCTCTCCAGGTACTGTCCGTAGAGCTCCACGTCGTTGTGTCCAGCCCCTTCCACCCAGAGCGGCTCCACGGGGCGCTGGCAGCGCTCGTACAGTGCCAGACCGTGGGAGAAGTCGATGACCTCGTCCTCCGTACCATGGATTACCAGCACCGGTGAAGTCACCTTGGAGATCTTGTCAATGCTTTTGGAGTGGGGAGGGAAAAAAAGGGAAGTTAGGCAGGGATAAACACAGACAAACACACATGCACACAAAGAACATATGAAGACAAAGAGGAAAGAGTTGGGTGAGAGTTATAAAATACACTGTACCAAAGATGTTGAAAATGCACACAACAAATGAGAAGATGCAAGTTCTTAGTAATGGAGAAATGGAGCAGGGCTAGTCTGCCTTCTGACCACAAGAGGGAGTCATTGAGCGTATTTAAGTGCTGTGACTCATCCAAAGAAAAACACTTTCTGCGTTTATTTGACACGTCTGTTAATTTAAAAGTGCATGATTAGCCTGATTTGTGTGTGTGTGTGTGTGTGTGTGTGTGTGTGTGTGTGTGTGTGTGCATCTCCATCAATGCGTATTCATGCAGCTAATGTTGTATTTTAAATACATCAATACACAGTTATTCATGTAAGTGAACAGTCTGGGCGTGGGGCCTTTCAATAGATGTGTGTAGCACATTTATCCTTGTTTTCATGCACGTCATTTGCCATCTGTTCATACAGTCGCCCTCGTACACTCACTTAGGGAAGGCGTCAAAGCAGTAGGTCTTCTTGGTGTCGGGAAAGGCCACTCTCATGCCAGAGGTGAGTGGGGAGTGGAGGACGACCGCAGCACTCTCATAGCGAGCAGCCAGGTCCACAGAGGGCACAGTCCCAATGCTCTGGCCGTACACGATCACGTTCTCTGGACGAATGCCATACCTGGGAGAAGGACACAGAATATCAATATATTTCACTGTAGATCACGAACAGGGTGGGAAATTTACACTAGCTACTAGCCATCAGCCAAATTTTGGTAAATTTTGGCTGTGGCTGGTAAGATTGTCTACCAGACACTGGCAGGCATCCAATCAGGCCCCCCTCTATTATTGAAAGCATTTTGGATGGGCAAATAGTGAGAGGGGCTGTTGTATTTTGGAATAAACCAATCACTGTGACCACCTGACTTAAAAAAGGCTGCTCATGACATAGATATAATTGTGCTGTGGCCAATACTTGACACAACATAATAAATACACTAGAATTCCCAATTAGTGTCCCATCTTCCTCCCATTCTCTCCACATCCTGCTCCATTAGCAAACACACACCTGTGTGCTAACGGATCCTACTCACTCATCAGATACATCAAGGTATGATGACTCTCTGATAATATGGCCTTCAGCACACACACATATACACACACCCACACCCACACACCCAGACACCCACACACAGGTGTGATATAGCCAAGGTCCACTGAACTGGGCATTCTATTGCCTCCCCAGGCTGATGAACAGAAGATCATCACAAGAGTCCTGTGACTCAGGAGGCTGAAGGGGAAACCAGAACAAAACAAGGAGAAGGAGAGAGAAAGAGACACAGACACTGGAATGGGGGTAAGGAAAGACAGGGAACAGAGAGAGGAAAAAAGAGAAGAGAAGACATTCCACAGCTGATTATGGGGAATGTGACCCACTCTAGCAAGCAGTCAGCTGACGACCTGAAACCTGGTCTGAGAACACTGCATCACAGTCTAACACTGCACAGTTGGATATTGTATAGTAAACAAGTCTGACACAATCTCTCCACTTCCCTATTATTATATTTAGGAACACTACCATTACAGGCTTAACATAGTCTCTACCACTGCAGTACTATGATACGCAGTGATGAACAGTACACGAACACCAAAGTCTGACACAACCACTACAGTGCTGTGATATATTATTATAACTATAATTCTGACAACCGTTGCAAAATAATGTCTGCAGTAATGTATTGCTGTAAAGGGCTACAGACCTAACTCAAGTATCTCAGTCTTGACAGATCCACTTCAGATAGGACACGGAAATGTACACAGACACACACACACACACACACACACACACACACACAGTCTAACTTGTGGACAGACATTTAGCAGCAATGTAGGACCAACTGTTTACAGTTGGTGTGTGAGCTAGCCTTCACAAAGTATAAATAGGGGTGAAAATACTGGCACGGCATGGGTAAGGCTTACTGCAGACTGTGGAGCACTGAGTCAGATCACCATTAACCCCAGAGGTTGGTTTAATATTTTATAGTACAAACAATTCATGCATTAAAAGCCTAAGTGGGGCTGAGGTCAAACTGTCAATTCCTTGTGATCTTCCCTTCACAAAGTGTATGAAAGCTACACTGTTCTTTCTGGTGTGCAGCTTGCAAAAAAAGCAGCAAAGCCAGTTATTTTACTATTTCTTTGCAGGTAAATGTCACCATGAGTTTATAACCTATTGTGTGCAGTGTAATCTGAAATACATAGTCATCATAATAAACAAAAGCTTAATCACTGAAAACATGGAGTTTACAGGAAATCTACAAGAAGCCCGTAATCCCAACAATGATCATCTTGCCTGGTAATAGTCAGACAATTAAGACTCCTACCTTTATCTGGTTCAGTGTTAATTTGAGAAAAATAAAAACTGAAGGTACGACAGCCCCTTCTTGGGTTTGTTAGCAAGGTTTAGGTAACTGTGGCCTTGCAGTGAAAACTATACCACTTTTCCTGTCAAGAACTGTGAACTCTAGCTTGAGGGGAAGGTGAAAGGTCACCGAGTCAGAGAGGTATAATAGGTCATACAGTGGGTGTAGGAGATTTTTTCTCAGAAGCCAGAACAAAAAAGCATTTGAGAGATGACGGTGCCATTCTGGTAAGTCTAACCATGGTGGTTTATTGACCGATGTTCAATACTAACAATTCCCAGGAGCGAAGAAAGTAAATCACAGTGTAGGGGGGTCGTTTGGTGGCTTTCTTCACTCACACGCAACTGCTCACAAGCAGCTTTGGATCTTTCGCATTCCGAGTTACTTGTGACTTTGCAGCCACCAGGACCTCATAGTTCCATTGTAATGCTGAATGGGCAACAGCAATGCCTCCAGTTGTGGCCTGATAACTTTAACAGTCAAAACTCAATTAGAGCTTGTTTTGTCATCGCCATCTTGTCACTTTGTTTATAACAGTTGTTAACAGTTTGTTTGTATAGTGCATGCCTAGAGGTAGAGCTTTATCTTTAAAAAGATAGTGCTTATCTTGTCAATACACTCCTCCATTTCAGCAATATCAGGCCACTAGAGCTTGGCCAATCCTACAAACACACTCACTACAAGGATGTCAGCTTACGCATGGCCGATTCCCTGGCACATCAGGCCATACAATATAGGATAGCAAGCATTGAGTCTGAGATCAAATACATTTATACAGTCACACATCTATGACTCAGCCATAAACTCCAAACCAAACTGAACACGCTCTACTTCTTTACATTGTAGGGATTTAGCTGATGCTCTTATCCAGAGGGATTGAGCGTGTAGGGGCATTTTCATCAAGGACACATGATTATGGACACAATGGATGATGTAAGGATTGAACCTATGACCTTCCAGTCACAGGACAGTCTCTCTAACAACTATCCCACACTGCCACCTCTTCACTATTACACTGGTTATATCAACCATTGTGGCTTTTGCTGAAACTAATCCAGAAGGCAATGCAAAAGAGAAAACGCCTTGTTTGGGGTGTTACGGTGCAGTACTTGAATTTCAGCTTGAACAGACTTCACCTAACCACAGCCAGGCATGCTCCATGGTTACACCCCTCCCCCAAACATTCATCAATTTAGTCCCGACACAAATCCAATCTATTAAGCATCACATCCTCTCTCCCTCTCGGCTGCCCACCTCTTGCTCCCTGCAGACCAAAATTATTCTCATTGCACACGAGTCACTGTGAGTAATAGACAATTTAAGAAATGCTAAACATGTACAGTCATTTTTTCATAGATTAGCCCTGCGCTACAGCAGGGGTATACTTTCGAGAAGCCTTTGCTAATGATCTCGTTGTGTTTTGCTCCTTTCTACCCCTTGTGTCCTGGTCTCTTCATGTATGGCTCTATGTTGAACCACCTTCCACAAAAGTCAGTAAACATAAATTAAAGATTAAGAAAGTGAGAACAAGACAGCCAAGGAAATAAAGACTTATTGTGTACCCTGCTTAAGTGACATCAGCAGCAACTAGCCCTTGTTCCTGTCTCTCTGTGCTTAAGGAGACCAGCCAGGTGAGAGATTATACTCCACCCAAATGACTAGTCACACACAGACGCCTTTGTCTGCAAGCCCCATCAGTCCTAGAGCAGATGACAGTAGAGGGAAAGAAAACAAATCATCTACACGGTGGGTTCTGTGTCCGTTGTTTGTGAGTATTGGTTAACTGCACAAATAAGGGGCGAATTTTTCATTCTGATCAATATGACGATTGACTGGGAGTGAGTTTTTTTGTTCGTCTTTATTGGCCACTGTATGGGTAGGCCTCTGTCTGAAAGTTCATTGGAAATCGGTTGCTAGGCTACCAGTCAATATTAGACTTGCAGGATTGACTGCTGGCCCACCTCCAATTCAGGGTGAAAAGAAAATGATTCAGTGCTATGTTGTCGTGGTAAAGAGACACATACATATGCACACGCACACACACAGAAATATTCCCCTTCTTGCAGTGTATGTAAAAGAGAGGAAGAGGGCCGATGGCTTCTGTCAGCTGATTCTACTCCCTTGGTTGTTACCGAGTCAATTACTTTTACCCTCTTCTCCCCCTTGATGTCTTTACATGTGGTAGTAGATAGAGCAAATAGTATACATGACATGCAAGTATTCTCCTACTGACAGTATGTGTAATTATTAGTATTGTAATGGAGGCCTCTTTTATGTGTGTGTGTACACCTGCTGACTCATACAATAACTGAATCATCTGACTGGCTCACTGCTCAGGTAAAAGGAGTGGCTCTCCTCGCCTCCCAGACCTGAACAAAAGAATGTGTGTGTGTTGGTGTGTTCGGCCCCAGAATCTGCCCAAGTAGCTACGGCAAATAGTTAGCTAAATGCCAACTGACTGCGCACTTTTATGTGACCAGAGAGCACAGTAAAACAGTCTGCACAAGCGTGTGGATGCTTGGAAATAGGTAGATATGCTAGACAGCGAGAGAAAATCAGATAGAAGCTGATGGGACAACACTAAAAAACACAGAAATAGAAAAAATAAAGAGTGGAACTGGTGTGTTCAAAATCTCAAATCATAAAAAACCCCAGCAAAAATTACAGGGAGAAAGACACTGAGATCGAGTCAGAGAGAGAGAGAGAGAGAGACAGAAGAAGGCCATTCTCTTCTTAAGGCAGTGCCTCTGATCTAACATGAGAGCCATGTACAAAGGATGTAGACAGCCTACTAAAGCGAGGCCAAGCAGAGCGCCCTTTTGATATGATCAACAATCTAGTTGATTCATGTTGAGCATCAGGGTTTAAAGGCTGGCATGAACCCTCTTTCTATCACAGTCACTCAATTAGGAGTTAGGCACAGACGCCATCAGGCATAGGCAGCAGTCCACAGTTTTAATACCAACATTTTTCAGACATCTTTTCTTTAAAGCAATCCTCAGGCAGCTGCATGCGTGGGATGGGGTTCTCCCTAAATACACGTCATGACATGTTGGGGATTTAGACTTGCAACTTCAAGTTCATTTAAAACGCACAGTATCTGCTTTTGACCGTACTTGATTGTACAATAGTAATCCCAAAGTAGTTGTCTCCTGAAACTTATGCATATGAATTAACCTATTTGGTTGATTGAAATGTCAATGCATTTTATTTGATTCAACTGGTATTGATGATCTTACGATCTCAAAAAGTTATCACAATGTATTAATCATCTGTGGATGGGAAAGTGAAGGTGTATGGAAGCTGAAGTGTAACATATATATAGCAACGACCTCATTTTCCTACCTTCTATATGTGTAATGTATATTTCCCTGTATGTAATGATTATTTTCTTTAAAAATACGTAAATAAATAAATAAATAAATAAATAAATAAATACATTAATCATCTGCCACACATCAGGTTTCACAAAATACTGGTCTAACAAAATACTGTATAAGCCTTGGCTTAAACTTTTTCAAAAAGCAAAAATAATAAACACACGCTATCCAGCACAGAAAAATGTGAAAGTGAGAAATAGGGCAGAGCAGTATCTGAGACTGTATGGGTTAGTT